>MVAQ01000141.1:0-55839 GCA_014825775.1 Krasilnikovozyma curviuscula | reverse complement strand
TCTTGAAAAAAAAAAAAAAAAAAAAAAAAAAACGCCGACATCTTCCATCTCTTTTGACTTTCCTACACACTGTCATTGACAATATGCGTGTGGTAAAGAGATGGCTGGTAGCTAGGTGGTATCGCAGATGAGTTCCTGCAGAAAAGGACCGTTACCCCACAGAAACTTTTGAGTTTAGGGTAATTTGATGGTGCCTCCCGCGTTACCGCAAGAGTTTGAATTGTTCTCTCGTGCTTTACCTTCGTTCTTGTTTTATAATGCCGGTCTAAATCCTACGGCTAAGGGACTCTAAACGCTGTTTTGATCAGCGAAAGGACCCGCCTGGTTGCGCTCGAAGAAGGGATGGTCCCGCAACAACGTCAGATCTTTTTAGAGTTGAGACGAGGTGCGTTCTTCCCTCCGTCGCCCCCCAAAGGCCGTGGGCTACCCAAAGGGTACGACACAAAAGCATAACCATGACAAAGGGACGATCAAGGTGTGAGGGGACTTTTTTCATGCTAGTCTTGCGCCTCGAAGGTAATTTGAGCTCGTCCGTCCATTCTTCGTGCGGGCAAATTTATCTATTGTTCGAAAAACCTCCTTCATAGCATCATATGGAACATGCCACGGCTGCTTGAAGGAAAGATCCCATTCTCATTCACTTCTCGTGTTCCAACCACGACCGCAAATAACTGAATTCAGCAACGACGATAAGAAAAAATATTATTGCGTTTCAGTCCGCAACGTCTGCAGAAGCCCAGGTTTTTCACAGGCGTGAATAACGTTGAACTTTTGAGTTCCCCCAACTCAACACGGCCCAACACCAAGCTTTCAAAACCATCCTATTCCCAGTCAGAAGTATAGAACAGCGGTGAGAGAGCCCCAACACTGCTTTCTACCAACCACCGACATCCTCAGCCACTCACCCCTCGCCGCCGTCAGTAATAAATCCACATTTTTTACCCCTCCGTCCGTCGATCGAGTTTTTCGCCGTGTATTCAGCACAGCGGGAGCAATGGCCTATTCAACAATTCCAACAGAACTGAAGAGGGACATCCTCTCTCGGTGCATAACGCCTTCATCCTTGTCCTCGGCGCTCCTTCTAACGGTGTCTAAGGAGTTTCATGATATCGCTCGCCCTTTCCTCTACTCGACGGTGAATTTCCACTCGGTCGCTGCCTTCCACAACATGTTCCTGGTTGACACCAACTCTCCAGCCACGACTATCAACTGGAGAGAGAGGACACTGCTGACCGCTGAAGTAACTCTTCCGAGCGCGTCGAAGCTAAAGAGCAATAAGGTTGGAAGAGCGAGATGTCAGAGGAAGAATCAGTGCAATAACGAGAGCGAAGTGGTAATTCCTGGCCAGGTGTGGATAGCAGTGGATACTGGTGTTGTTCTGAGGAGGTTGGAGGACATGAGATACGTAAGTATAGGCTCCCTGATCCTGATCCTAGCTCTTCGCAGTTTGCATGACTGATTGACCAGCACTCTTGCCTTCATAAAAAAGGTCACTTCGATTTCTTTCGATCAGAAGTTCCAACAGTCTATCGGAAGACATGGCATTCCACACAGAATCACATCCATTGGGTCGCATGTAGCGTCGGCACCCGTCGATCTTCTCCCATCACTACACACCGTCACCCTCGATCTCGCCTCTTCATCTTGCTGTAACCCGCACCATCTCTCGACGTGGTTCTTGCAGTTCTTTGGGTTGACATTTTCACCCAAGAAATTTAAATCCAACCTTCGGCCCTGGCAGTTCCCACTCCCCATCACATTCTTCGCCGACACAGAGGACGTCTCTCTGCTTGCATTTAGTGACTTTGAGGATCTGTTCCACTTTCAAAGCTCTTGTTCTTCACCCACAAGTTCACTTCCTTCCCTGAAACAACTGTCTCTTCTGGCCTGGGACGCGTATTTCCAGCAGTATCGTACGGAAGAACCCGACGAGAGGAAGATCGAGCATCTTCTCCAGCGAGCTCCAAATTTAGAGCTGCTGAACTTGAGGGCTGAGAGCACATTGAATCAGCCTGATGGTAGAACTGGGTACGATATGTTGTTGAAGGCTGTGCGAAAGCTGCACAGGACGAAGGAGTCGCGGGCGCGCGACGTTGTTTTGTTCGACAACCTGGCTGGGATGATCAAATGTTAGCTTAGGTTAGACTTGCATGTTCTGTTATTTTTAGACTGTTTCAATACCTGCTGCTTGTGTCCATATCGTTTCGCTTTCTGTATGCTTGTAGTTCTACGTCTTCGCGGTTGATGGCATCTTGTTGTACTCTCATCACCGTGCTACGAAAGCAAGACCCGCCTAGTATCGACACCGATCCTGTTTAAACTTCAGAATTTTTTTTCTCAACTGAACTTGTTTGCTGTTGTGGGCTGAGAGGACATGCTGGTTTGTCCACGACCGGATGACAAGTGATCACTTGCAAGCGAGCACTTGCGGAGGTTCAAGGCGCAGCTTAAGCTGACCCCTACGTTTAGCAGATTACTGCTGCTGCACAGTTCAGTTAAAATTCCAAAGATCGTATAATGTAATGTGAGTTCCTGTTCAGGCACAGCTGGAGGTGCTTTCAAAACCTGCCCAATGGCTTTCAGCAGGAAGCTAGTCAACCCGCGCGCCATCACCTACAAATTTATTATGACCTTGCCATTATCTTTGTCTCCCTTCTTCAGAACAGAATGACGAACCAGCGTCTTCCATCATTACATTGCCTGACGTCGCGCCGTCACTTGCGTTCATATTAGAATCCTAAGGGTTTAAGAGTTGTTACTCTCACCGTCATCACGGGAGGAAGCATGCGAAGATACTACACGCTTTTCATTGGTTTCGGAAGACCTTGGCTGCTGTCTCAGTAGCATTTGCGGTACTTTGATGTGAGAAGTAGGACCTTTCGAAACCCTGTAGTGACTTTCAAAGCGGTTCTTTGTACAATCGTTGAACCGAATGAAAATGTTCTATGAAGAGTATTTTGTGAACACTATTCTTATACACTCGATTAGAACAAGTCAGCAAACTCATTTTTCTTCACAACTGGCACAGCGATGGCGTCGAGGACCTTCAGTGATGGTTTCGGGGAGAGACCGTACGAGCCAATGATGTCTTCAAAGGTTGGTGTTGGTGCTATTGAGGCATAACCAACAAGTCATAATCAGAATGTGATTTCGCTCTCAGTAGTGGCCAAGGAAAACTCACCTGGAATGGTCTTTGGAGCACTGGCCTTCAAGAGACCTTGCATGACGAACTTCCTTATCGATGCTGGGTCCGAAGGTGGTGGTGGGGGAGTCGCAGGGGCAGCTGGTCCGGCAGTTTTGCGTTCACCTGGTGGTGGCTGTCGAAAGGAAAGAAGGAAAGTCATTACCTTGAATGAAATGGCCGACGCAACGGCGCTTTTCTGACTTACAGCAAATCGACTAGCGCCTCTAGCACCTTCCTTGACCATCTTCTCAGCTTCCGCACTTCCGAATGGGTTCTTAATTTTGCCCATGGCGACCAGCACATCACCTTTGGTCAAGGTACCGTTCTTTCCAGTTCCTTTGAGGGCGGTGATTTCGGAAGATGATAGGGAGGAGGAGAGGAGCCTGAGCGTTTGAGAAGCGGAAAAAAGATGATATTAAGCATGAAGCGAAAGATCAATATCTCGAAAAAAAAACCAAAACACTCACAGCCTTTGAACACCCGGGGCAATTGGCATGTCGTGCTTAATTTCTTTGTGGCTGTGACTTTCAGCTGGAGATGAGGAAGGAGAAGTAGTTGGAGCAGATTCTTGTTTAGTATTTTCAGCCTTTGGTTCTTCAGCCTTTGGTGCAGCTGGCTCGTCGGACTGTTCAGGAACGGAGAGGTTCGAGAGGTCATCACCTTCTTCAGCCAAAATAGCAATAGGAGTTCCAACGGGGAGAGCCTTTGAACCATCAGGTTTCTGAATGGAGAAAGTGATCTAGTGAGCATAGCAGAGCCGTGTCAAGGCAATATTATGCTCTCACCAAGATCTTTCCTACGATTCCATCATCTTGAGCTTCGACGTCCATTGTTGCTTTATCTGTCTCAATCTCCACCAAAATATCTCCAGCACTGAAGGAGTCTCCCTCTGCTACTTTCCATTGAGCAATACCGCCTTCAGTCATAGTAGGAGATCTGACAGAAATCGGTGGGGCACACAGGGTCAGCACGATCTTGATGAGCTCCGTCACGACACAGTGATAGCTTCAATCACTCACAGAGCTGGCATCTTGAACGTCGAGACCTCTCCCACGCATCTCGAGGTAGAAAAGCTAGCTAAGGAGCACAAACCAAGGGGGAAAGTCAGCCTCTAAGCGGACGCTTCATTTTTTGTCTTCAGTGAACAAACCTCGCTGGACAGAACGGCTCCCTGAAGCTACCAAACTCGACAGAGCCCTGCTTCTCATCATACTGGCAGCCATCGTGTTGAGTAAAGAGACCTAGATGCGGGTTGCCTTTACCTGTCGAAGGAAATCCGTGCTCCTTCGAATTGCCGTTTGTGTGGCGCTTACAGAACTTCGGAAGCATAAAGTAAGTAATAGCAAACCGCTCTGGAGAAATCAGAATCGAGAAGAGAAGAAGATCTTTAGAATTTGAACACTGTGAAGGAACGAGAACGCGGCATAAAGTGAGCATTTGTAGGCTACCTTGCCAGTTGGCGCAGCCAACAAGAGATACAACAACGGCTGCCTTGAGGGGAGGGAGACTCCACAGAATTACTAGCTTCGTGAAATTAATCAGATTGGGAAACAAGCGTTGCTGGGTAATAAGGACGAGAAGCAACTGCGATCGCTGTCTCCCGAGGCGATACAAGAAAGCACCGCATGCTTTCGCCCCTTTAAGCTTGAAAGATTAGAGCCAAGAAGGTTTACACTGATAGAAGAGGTGTAGAGGGCAAGAGATCCAAAGATATACAAGTCACCTGTAAATGATACTGCAGCTCTGAAAAGCGGCAATGGTTTTGAAAGGAAACTTCGGAATAAACACTCTGCCAGGGTTTCTCTAGTCCAATGAGTCCCTTAAATGGGGCATTATAATTGTTATGAGGAGAAAATGACCTTCAGGTCTTCAGCCAACGGACCATCGCATTTGTGAGGAAGGGAATCAAAACAAAGATTGCTTTCTGTATTTCCATTACTCCGAAACCGAAATTAAGAGCCAAAAACGTTTTTTAGCAACAATACTGTGTCATTAAGCAGGAGTAGGTAGGGTTCTCTGCCCTCGTGAGCTGACACGGCAACACAGCGCAAATCGCGACCGCCCTGTGGTCAACATGTCACACAGGTAGAATAGACGAAATCATCAAATGTTCAATTACTAAAGTATGGTCTCTCGATATTTTAGACATGCTGGAAGTGCTTCAGTCTCTATGCGCCCGATCTCCCAGGGAAAGCGCACTCTCAATCCATGGCGCTTCGTGAATGCTGCAAACGAGCCCACCAAGCTGAATGATAGCTACATCTCTCCCTCAAATACAACATGAGTCTATTGAAATTGAGATCTGGGAGTGAGCTGGAGCGTCAAGAAATTCCAGAAGACAGATCGGCAGCGGCGGGAGCTGCAAAAGCCAGATTCAGCTGTGAAATGCGCGAGGGATGCGCCTGACTGCCACTCGACTTGAGAATCAAAACAACACTCATGGCACCCATTACCCAGACAAGGTCGAAACTCCCAGAAGAAGTGACCTCGTTCGAGGACAAGTTCCATCTCACAAATGCGAAGCTCAAGGAGATCACTGAGTATTTCATGAAGGAGATGACTGAGGGGTTGGAATCGTACGGAAAGGATACTGCCATGGTCAGCTCTAACTTGATCTCCTATGCTTTATGCTAAAATATAGCTGCTCAACCCAATTTCTCTCCACCAGGTGCCATCGTATGTGACTGGTGTGCCTGACGGAACTGAAGAAGGGTGCGTGGTCCAATTTGAATGAAGAAATAATGGCTCGTTTGACCTTTTCCTTTATCGTGTCTGGGTCTGCCCTTGCTTATAGAACTTTCCTGGCTTTGGACTTGGGAGGTACCAATCTGTACGTTTTTCTCAAGCACGCCAACAAATTGGATAATCGGTGGGAGTATGGGTATGGAGATGCTTACTTTTTTCCCATTACCTGTCGTGTCTCAGTCGAGTGTGCGAGATCAGTCTCCTAGGACAGAACAAGTTCACTATCAAGCAGCAAAAGTACAAAGTCTCGACTGAACTCAAGGAGGGTGAAGCTGTGACATTATTTGGTGAGACTCGTTTTCGATTGGGCTACCTGCCGGCGGCGAGGTGACCTCATGGCAGTAAACTGACAGACCATCGAATTCTTGGCCTCTTTTCTTTTCGTACAAATAGATTACATTGCAGACTCAGTAGATGCTTTCTTAACAGACATTGGAACCTCATCAACCTCCGCTCTTCATCTTGGTTTCACCTTCAGGTACATTGCATAATCCCCTGTTCTTGATGTCTCCTTCAACCTGACGCTCAACCCCTTTACTTCGGCATCAATTTCAGTTTCCCTGTCGAACAAACAGCACTTGATAAAGGCAAAATCTTGACTTGGACCAAGGGGTTTGCTGCAAAGAACGCAATTGGACATGACGTCGTCAAGCTTCTCCAGGACTCGTTCGACAAGAAACACATACATGTCAAATGTTCCGCCCTTGTCAATGACACTGTTGGAACTCTACTCTCAAGATCTTACCAGGCTGGACCTGCTGTGATAGGTAAACCTCAGTTTAATACACTCTCGATTTCTCTCACCCTCTCTTCTCATGCTCGAGACGTTACCCTGCTGACATATTCTCATCCTTCTGCCTCTCAGGTGCTATCTTCGGAACTGGAACTAACGGCGCTTACCTCTCCCCCCTCACCAGCATCAAGAAACTAGGAGACGACTACATCCAGTCGGCACTGAAGACACCTAGCGCTACAGGCCACATGATCATCAATACTGAGTGGGGTGCGTTGGATAATGGCCGACATGTTCTTCCCGTCACTCTTTTTGATAATAAGCTGGACAGGGAGAGCATCAACCCGTAAGTGGTATTTAATCTTTTGATTTTTTTTCTTTTTCGCGCGACCCCACACGTAAGATTTTGAGGCCCTCCGTACTTTGTTTTTATTGTTGCACAGGCGAAAGCAGGCATTTGAAAAGATGATATCTGGAATGTGTGAGTGTGATAGATTGCAGGCTTGCTTCTGCGACTTCTCGCACATCAGCTGACTTACGCCCCATCTGCTTTTAGACTTGGGCGAAATTACGCGGAACATGTTGTTACACTTTGTCGACTCCTCCATCATCTTCCAGGGTTACTCCACGAAGCAGCTTAACACTCACTACGGCCTTGATACGGCACTCATGTCCGCCATCGAAGCCGCTTCATCAGAAGAAGATGTCAAGAAAGTCTTGCAGACGGATCTTGGATTCTCAGAAGAGCTGATTACCTCTAGTGACATTGCTGTAGTCCACTGGTGCGTCCAGGCGGTAGGAAAGAGGGCTGCTCAGTTGTCGGCTTGCGCCATCTCAGCGGTTCTGCTCATGACTGCCGACGAGACGCCGACAGATTCAGTGGGACATATTGATATTGGAGTTGATGGAAGGTGAGATGCAGCTGTGCTAACTATCTTTTTATTTTGTACTAACGGATCCCTTTTCGCTCTTGATCAGTGTTGCCGAATTGTATCCTCACTTCAGAGACAACGTCCAGAGATCGCTGGAAGTTCTTCTGGGTAAAGAAAAGGCTGACATGGTCAGAATTGGGCTGGCGAAGGTAAACAATACTATTGTTTCGACGTTTAAAAGCGAGAAAAGTTCCCTGACGCGCTTCTTTGTGATATTCTGTAGGATGGAAGTGGTGTCGGAGCCGCACTTGCTGCTCTGCAGGCGAAGAAGGACGAAGAAGCTTTGGCTAAAGCATCATCTTGATTTGAACTCATATAGTTAATGCAACATGAATTTATGAGCTAAAAAAGGGCCAATGGGAAAGAATAAGTAAAATATCGCCCCTTGCTTTCACTTCTCCAAACAGCTTTAGGCTTCCTGTCGATTGAGGGTCACTCCTCGTGTATCTAAAGCTGTCCCATTTCTCAATGAAAAAAAAGGCAGTTCAGAGTATTCTGAAGAAGCTTGATTACCCACCAATCTCACTGCACTCATCACGATAAATGTATGGTCAAGGCTGAAACAGTCTTAAGCAAGTTGGTTGAGGACTATCATCATTCACTCCGAAACTGTCGAGACGTAAGATACACGGATTCGATTGGCACGGAGAAGAGGGTGTGACTTTTGTGTGACACATTGCACTAGCTGGTCTGCGTATTTAATACCGATCTTGATGCCCTGACTACAACTTGCCGCGCGGTACTCAGTTTGGAGACAATTGGTATTATCATCATTTCGTTCTTATGGGTATGTTCGGTATGTTTTCGTGAGAGTTAAAGGAGATGTGCTATGGTGGTGAATGCTGCGAAATTAAGACATGCGAGAGAAAAAAAAGTAATAAAGTCAAATCGACGACGGAAGCAGAGAACACAATGTATTGTGATCTCTCAATCTAAGACCACAATGACATCAAAGTTATCTTGGCATTTTCTGCAAAGGCCAAAGGATCCAGGTTGGCGCCATTGGAGGGCCAGGTGACCCTACCGTCGACGTTTTCATTTCCTTGGAAGCTTGGTGCGTAGTAGAACCCTGAAACTAAAACCAAGTAGCTAAAAAATCAAACCAGCTAAGTGAGACTGTCTGAACTCTTCGACAAAAGAGCGCGAAGAGACTTACGCTAGAATCAAGATAGATCCTCTGTGATAGTTCGCTCTGGCCTCAATGTAAGTGTAGGTAAGAAGGAATATGGAAAATATGATTGCTGTCAAGTTGACAGTCAGTCAGCACTAGCTCATGCAAACGCGAAATAACGAGAAAAGACGGGGCTACTTACCAATCACATCCCATTGCGGGAAAACAAGAGTGAAGGTGTCATAGACTTCGCCCATCTTCGAGGGATCATAGAGCGCTGAGAAAGCAACCATTGCTGGAATTTGAAGTAGGCAGACCTGAAGCGCGTACGCTGAACCAATTTCCATACTCAATGCAATGTTGCCGTTCAGAGCGAAGGACATGGCGTTCATAAATTCTGTAGTGTTAGGGACCAGAGCGAAGAGAGTAACACCGAGGAACTTCTCATCGATTCCTGAGCCTTCAAGAACAACATCAACAACATCGACGAGGATTTCTGCGAGAGAGAAGAGCGTCTCATATCAGCGAAGCGTCCTTAGGGGTACAGGAAACCTTGGAAAACTCACCAGCAATCAAAGCATATAATGCAGTGCATCCCAACAAGACACTGTAACTGACAGCTCTACTCCAAGAAGGTGCTTCGTGTCCCCCATGTGCCTCTTCATGAGCATCTGTGGCAGCAGGAACTGGAGGAGGTTTTTGTGCTTTGGTAACAGAAGTGGCAGATTGCTGATGTCTGAGAGCAGTCACAGTTGCAGCAGCAACAGCCCTTGTGAAATCTTCCGATGTCAATTGACCTGGCAGCGATATTGGTGGAACATTCCCATCTTTGAGATCGCGATTGTAGCTCTCAATGAAAGGTGTGAGACCACCAGCTGAAGTGTAGCTGTGATGTAAGTCTTGTTGAGACGCAGTATTTCGTCTTGAAACTGATACTGGGCGTGTGCGGCCCTGAACGGATGGTGACCTGTTGTGATGATCGCCTGCAGTCGAAGAAGCTCCAAGAACGGAAGGTGGTCTCTCCCTCTCGCCGCTGGATCGATGTGTTGGCAATAAGTCGCGGACATCCTTAGCAAGGGCAGCAGGAGTGATACGGTGGTAGACGGAAGCCCGGTTGATAGCGTTCGTATTCTCTTGGGCTTGCAGCAGCTGTTGAGGGTTCTGCCAGATTTGAGATGCGTGAGTTCTGAGCGAGAACCAGAGACCGATGAGGTATGACTAGAGTATGACGGTCTCAAGTCAAAAGATGCCTGACTTGGAAGCAAAAAAGGAAAACTCACCAGCAACAAGATGAAGGCACAGAAGTACATGAGAGACTTGACTTTGTCCTGGTAGAATGGATCTGACGCTGGATCGGGGTGTGTGTACCTGCAGCTGCCGCACTGCCAAGGTTGAGAAGACAGTCCAGTAGGATCTGGACATCCATCACAGATAAGCTCAAACTAATGAAGTCGAGGACAGGTTATGAGACACTGAGAGGAAAGACAGGTAAGAGGAGTGTGACTTACAGTCCCGTAGACTTGATAGAAAAGGGTAGGAGTCAATGTACCAATGATAGCCATGATCAACATAGTACTCGTAACACCAGCACTCTTAGCGTTGAACTTCTGTTCCTTCCTTCTGAAGGCACCACTAGCCATCGAAGCACCAGGCATCAGAAGGACGCCAGCAAGCAAACTTCCCACAATCGAACCTTCAACTAGTCTACCCTTTCCGTCCATCAATGCAATAGCATACAGGATGATCTCAATGATAGAACCGAACGTTGCATTGATGACGGCACCCAGTCCGATACTGGATTGAGCTGAAATGGATGCGACGGCCATACCAATGAAGTACGACAGTGGAATGACTGAAGCCAGGGAGAGGATGAAGATAGTAACTCTATTGGTGATGAAGTTGAGGAATACGCCGAGATCATGGTTCTCTGACAGCGGAAGCAAGAGGTTGGCGTCCAAAATCACGAAGAAGACCAAGGGCAACAAGTTGATGAACAAGATGTTTACACCTCCTACTGTATACTTGTAGTATTGTAATCCAATGGCTTTGTAAGTACAAAGAAGGACTGTTGAACGTGGACCGGCTGTTGGGGCAATTTGACCTGGACGAAGTCGGGCAGCTTTGACAGTGCCAGGGCTTTGAGGTTCTGTAGACGAGATTTCGACAATTGCCTTTGGTGCAGGTCTGAAACCAATTTCTAAAGGACGGGAGTAGACATGCTTAAGTAGCGCCCATGTGAGCTTGGCCATTGGGATGGTGATGACCATACCCCAGCAGATGATGCAGACGAGAAGCATCAAAGGCGCAATTACGCTGAGGAAGAAGAACCAGAACGCAATTCCACCCAAAATCAACGAGAGAGATTTGTGAGTGAGTTCATTTTGAGTTTGTGATGCTGAAACAGGTTGGTAACCGCCGGAGTTGGTAGCGCCGTACGAAGAGAACCCGCGAACGAAGCCCGATTTAACGGAACGGGCCGGAGAAGCTGAGAAGGCGACCTTGGACTGTTTAGTGGTAAGAGGACGCTCAGATTCAATATTGGCAGTGAGCAAAGGTTGAGTCTCTGTGGGTAATGATTGAGATGGTCGGATGGTGAACGATGAAGCTTCAGTACTGGCGCCGAAGTCTCGCGGAATTGTGTTTGGGGTTCTTGGCTCGTCGGGAAGTGAAGAGTGGCCGTTCTCTCCGAATATATCATGATCGATGCCAATTCGTATTGTTGCTGAAGAGTTCTGAGTGTTTGTGCGAGGCATCCTGCTACCGTCGTCTCCCTCCTCGGCTTCCTCCTCCTCGCCAACAGGAGAGACAGTGCGATCGCCTTCAGCTTCACGCTCTTCCTCTTCAAGATCTCCTCCAAACAGACCTTCTCCTTCGACGTACTTCCCGAATGGCCAGCCGATGTACCATCCAAATCCACCGACCAAACTACTGTATCGTCCTCCTCCGCCTTCGACAACCCAGATGATGCATGCAATGGCAAAGCACACGACACTCAGCCACCAACCAAAAAGAAATGCCCATAGAAGGTTTCCAGGTAATAGATGTCGTTGAGCGGCGGCTGATGGGATGGAGTGCAGAGCTGAATCGGCGTTACGAGTAACTGAACGAGACTTCTTATACAGGGCTGGTTTCCAGATTGGGAGACCGAAAGGATGCTCGATGTTAATTGCCTACACCCAGAGAATAGAAGTAAGTTATCTTGTTAAAGATATCTGAAAAGGAAGCGAATGCGACGTACATCTTGCCGGTCCTTGAGAGTGAGTTCGACATCGCCGTCATCTTCATCGTCGTCGTGCCCACCGTCGAGGATATCTTCGTCATCTTCACCCATCAAAATTTCATCCTCCTCATTAACTGAACGGGCAGCTTGCTCAATAGCAGCGTCGACCTCGTTGTGGAACGATGCTGCCAAATCGCGCCTTCCAGGTGTTTCATCACCACCAGCTTTGCCGCCGTAAGAAGCTTCGCTAGCCGTTGTTTCATCCATGCTACCAGCATCATTGAAGCTCCTTTCGTCCGCGTCGCTCTCAAACGGATTAGTGTGTAGAATGACGGAGGGGCTTCGTGCTGCCACTGGAGGTTGTTGAGTCGAGTGTTCGTGTGCGTTGGTGAAGAAATCACCCCCACTGCCTGCTTCTAGTGCACTACTCCTGTCTCTTGGTCTTGATCTGGAAGTTGCTCTACTCCTCGCCCCACCACTACTAACACCTGGTGTGTGAGGCATGTCCCCTCCGCCACTCCCTTCGAAACCATAGCCCAGGTTCAATTGTTTGGCGAGCTTCCTCTCCTTCATACGACGTCTGATGAGCTCTTCACCATAATCTCTGGGAGTAACCTCGTCGTCACCATGGACCTCTTCGTCGTTATCGTCTGTTGCTGGGGGTGGTCTTGAGACCGATCGACGGTTTCCTACGTTTCTGCTTGACTGCTGTCGATTCGAGAGGAAAGCGCTCGGAGGTGGGGGAGCTGGCTGCTGTCTAGCTGTAGCAGCCTGAGCATAAGTTTGCCTTGTTGGGGATGCTGAGGACATGAAGGATTGATCTTCAGCTTCTCCTGTATTTGACGACGAGCTCGAGGGGGAACGAGTGAGACGAAGGCCGTGTCTGCTGACGGAACGCTCTCTCTGACGCTGTTGCTGGTATTGATGTTGCTGGCTCAGCTGTTGCTGTTGCTGTTGCTGGAGCCGCGAGGTAGAAACTGTAGGCGTAGCTGTGCTGGGCGATGCTGAAGCAGCCTGGGGTGGTGGCCGACCTCGAGCAGCCTGTTGGGAAACCGACGACGGCCCAGGGGTCGCTATGAAAGGGGCTGGGGTTACTGAACCCCTGGGCGTGTCACCGTTACCTGATGACATAGCTGTCCAAGGTGCAGATACGGGTCGTGCAGATGTTCCAAGACGCAGTTGGACGGGAAGTAGCAGTCTGCTTTGCTCCCCGACATATGGAGTCGGCGCTTGACCGCAAAGACGTGGTTAATGTGAATTTTCAGATTCTGCGATATCTAGATGAGGATTGTATTCAAGAATAGAGTTCCATTTTCAATACTTTTTAAGACGAAAATTGCTTGGTGGTGCTCAGAAAAGAGTTTGAGCCTAGCTAGTTACGTTCAGCGTGATATCAAAATAGTATTCAAAGGTTGAGGAATGGTGCTTCAACAGAATAATCCAATGAGCTCTGAAAGGTTGTGAGTATTGATAGAAAAGCTTATTTGAAGAAAAGAGTGCCTTTTGTTGCTTCAGCGGTAATGGGAGGACAGAATGTTATGTTGGCGTCGATGTTCCATCGCATTGGAATTAGATTGCCAGGAGCTCAAAGGTCTCTCCCACTCTAGCACCTTCAATATACGTCTTTCATTTCCCAGGTTTAGTTCGAAGGGGATGAAGCGTGTCATATCGCTTTTTCGAAGTCTATTCTTTGTTTTCTTTCAGCTTCCATCCTACTCCTCGACGACTGCTGAGCTTCCACTGTAGTGACATCCTGAGATGCTAGTACCTCCGAATCCCATGCCTCTTTCCTCCCCGATTTAGAGCCATGGTCGTAGATCACTTTCCGCGACTCGCTATTGTACTCGCCCGTCATATTACCTTGAGCCCTACCCTCTTTCGTTTCCGAAAGAACCACACTTTCGACTCCTGGATCAATGAACTGAACAGAAGGGGAAAACAGTTAGTGTGATCTTAGAAATTAAAGAGAAGAGAGTCGAATGGCCAAGCACCGTCTCAATATTCACGCCCACTTTGATCCCGGAGAATGGTGAGACGGAGTGCTCTTGAGTAGTTTCCGGGTACGTTTTCGAAGCACTCTACCCTACTCCAAGAGAAGAAGAAACAGTCTCAACACCTCTGTAATGTTTGAAGATACTTCGAAGACAGGCTATCATGCTAGGATCGGTGATTGAGAGGAAGGGAAACACAATCGCTCGCATGCCGTAGAAAACATTGTCTATGAGATCGCACAAACATACCCTCAGTCACTTCAAGGGGGAATGAGAAGGGTATTTGAGACTCACCAGCTGTCTGAGCGTTAAACTGCTCGATGGTATCGATCGACTGAAGTCTCGTCAAATAAACATCCATTAAAGAAGCGATGAGATTGACCACCACCGACACCAGAGGGTAAAGCGCTATCCAACACAGGTTCAGAACATGGTGATGAGCTCCTAGGCGCTAATGACTGACCAATTCGAAAAATGATGTATCGATATCTCTTGTAAACAGCCCCTTCTTTTTGGGTAGCGGTAGAGGTTCCGAGCGCGTGTGAATTGGACTATAAAGAAATACATTGGTTAACTTGCTTTTCTTTAGAGTAGAAAGAACTGCAAATTACTGACTCCAGCTTTTCTCATGAACACAGCGACAGAAGTAAAGAGACTCAATTCGACGATCGACATCACAATGTTCGGGACCACTTGGGTACCAAGCTGCCAGCCAATACGGGCTGAGGCTGATGGAGGGGCGTACCAGCACCCATCGTTTGCTTCAGAGTACCTAATAGTTGATGCTGCTGGTCAGTAGTCGTCTAATACCTCCAGGGGAGCTGGGAAAATGGCTAATTACCCGTAAGCCCCTCCTCCGAGGGCGGGGAAGATGAGAATCGACGCCAGTAAGGCAGCACCGAGGTAGTAATACTTCTCCAGATGCTTGTTCCTGACGTTATTCACCACCAACAATCTGCCGTAGAGGAAGAAATAGAGCGAACCAAACAGTTCCGGAATCGAGTTAGTTCTCGATAACAAAACATTATGCTCGAGCACATACTGGATGTTCAATGCAATACAGGCTGTAAGACCAGATGAGAAGTGGAGCATCCACATCAGAAGAAACATGCTTGTTTTGCAGACTCGAAGTTCGCCAGCGCTCAGTTCTCCAAACGGAGTCCCAATCAGAGCCACAGCATAGACCAGACTATCACCAGAAGAAAAAATGTCTCAATGATTCAAGTCATACTTTCATTACTGCTCGAAGGACGAGGAAGAAACTGACTCACTTTGAGATTGATGACACGGCGACCAACCTGAACGACACTCGATTGAGATGTCTTTTGGCAGCCTTCCGATGACAGTAAACGAAGATGAACAATAGTACGAGAATACTATTAAGCCCAATCCCAAGATACGCTGGTATGAGTAACGAGTTCGTTGCTTCCGCCTCCATAGCATCGGTGATATTTAGAGACATAACAGATTGCTTTGTTAAGAAGTGGACGGCAGGAGGAAGCCTTTAATGTGCTAGTACCAGGAATGTACGTCCACCTTACTATTCTTTGATACTGTGAAAAGTGCCGCGAAGCTGGATTAGAAGAAATACGAGGTCCGGCTGAGATCGACGGGCAGTTCACCTTTAACCACGCTCAGGCTCTGGGGGGTTCAATTAGATTCTTAGTCAGCCAGTGAAGACTATCCTCCAAGAAGAGCTGCTTGAAGGGAAGTGTGAGGTAGAGAAATTTACCCGCTGAACGAGGTTGGTTTCTCTACTGGAGAATGTTTCGGATGCGAAGAGGTCGCTAGGAAGCTGCAGAATTCGATCGCTCTCGAAGATGAGGCTGGCTCCACTTGGCGGATGGAACGATCATTCGGTGTCTCTAAGTTTACTCATTGGGAGTGATCTTAGTTCGCTTTATTTCTCTGATTAAAAAATCGACAAAAAAAAACCAAAACGCGATGAACTTGTTTTGATTTCGTGAACTGCCGAACATATCGGTGTATAATGGCTTCAACTCCAAGGGGTATGCTTCACAAAGTGTTGAATAACTTTATTTAAAAGCAATTTCTTCCAGAATTAAAAAGGAGAGAAAATATTAAAATAATAAAAATATTGGTGGCTCCTTCCAGCAGGTTCGAAGTCCAGCTCAAGTTCCACCTCGAACGAAGACGAAGCGCTCAGTCATCAATTCCACCAGTGATCTTTTTACCAATCAGAAGTAATTTAAAGAAGCATGGCTTTCCTCCACCTACCACCTACAGAAAGCTCTGCCTCTTCTTCTTCGAGGTCGTCTACCCCAGTCCTACTTCTCCCACCTAACGAAATGTCCGAGTACCATTCTGAAATGATCAGGATGAAGAACGATACGGAATGCGCTGCTGATGGATGTCATTTGGTGAGTCGAATTGAAGCTTCAGTTTTACTGAACGTCTGAAGTCAGCTTGGTCCCTGATTACTAACACTTGGCATTCATTTCCCCTCTTTGCTCCCTTAGGTCGATTTCCTCCCTATTAAATGCCCAGGATGTAAGAGTGCTTTCTGTATGGATCACCATCAGCACTACCGACACTCCTGTTCTCACCCACCTCTCGACCGGACACCCATCGTATGTCCTCTGTGTTCACTGCCCGTGGGCACACCGGTTGGAGGCGATCCGAACGACACTATGAGTCGACACATCGATTCGAAGGCTTGTGGTGAAGCTGTTACATTGAAAGTCAGGAAGCAGAGGGGAGAGGTCTGTTGGAGCAGAGGTTGCAAGAAGAGCCTGGCCGTATTTGGCGGAGGTGTGAAGTGTGAGGTAAGTAACAGATATTCTTGTCGACGCACAGAATTTCGGTCTCAATACTATTTGCTCTTACTTTAAATTTGTAGGCTTGCAAACACCTGTTCTGCTTACCGCACCGCATGGAAGCTGCTCATAATTGCTCCACCGAAACGAAGTCTCTCACCTCGCCCTCTTACCCCAACCAGAAACCAGCGTCAATCATTTCCAAATCAACGCTGTTGTCTGATATGAGAAAACAACTCGGTGGCCCCAATCGCGAAGCTGGTTTAGCGGCCATCAAACGAGCCGCAGCGAGTGCAGCGGACAGCGCTTCAAAGGACACCAATAACAAACCTCCTACCATCACTCCTACTCCATTCCCTCTATCTGCCAAGAGTCGGTAAGGTTAGCTTCCACCTCCCTTCACTTTGTTGTGATCTGCATCCCATGGCCTTCGAACCGACTGATCAACGAATGTCTGCTCTCACTTTAGGCATGCGAAACAAGAAGCCAAGTCAGCAGAGAAAGCTCTTCAAGCTCGAGCGAAGAAGGGATTGCTCACAAAAAACGAAGAGATGGCGTTTGCAATAGAGTCCGCCAGGAAGGAGAGCGATCGAAGGAGGCATGGAGATGATGGAAAGGATGGTTGTCAGATAGCATGATCAGGAATTTGAAAGTGTTGTTTGTTCAGTGTAGATTATGGATGTTTCATGGTATCACTCTGCTTTGGTGACACATGCCCAAGTTGGGCATTTTGGAGAACAGCTCCGCTTTCTACTCAGAGAACAGAGCCTATTCTTTACAATTTAAGGATTCATTCTACACAGGACTGGCCTTGTTATGGTAGTTCAGCAGGTAGCTTCGCCCTCCGACGTGGTCTCAGTGATTTTGTAAGCATCTGGAGAACCTCATCAGTCTAACGCTGAAAGTGCTCTTTTCTCAGAATCAAGGTAAGTGACTCTCTGCTAACGAGAGCTTGACCCAAAGCGCTCGAAATTCGACTAGTCATTGCAGCAGAGAGTCTTGAAAGGCGAAGCTACCAACGATAATACCCTCAACGGTTTCCAGCAAGCGGGGTCAAACAATGGGATTCCTCGTTCTCCTTGTTCAATGTATCCTCATGGGTGCTTCGAGCTGCTTGATTGGGTTCCTACCTCTATTAACTCTGGGTTCGACGTCGTCATCTAGTGGGAGGAGGAGGATGATCATCCTCAACGTGTTTGGGATGGGTCTTCTCGTTGGAGCTGCTTTGACGGTGAGTTTTTAGATTTGATCTGATCTCTTACTAAGGAAAATTGGTCAAATACTTACATGGTCATTCCATTTTCCAGGTCATCATACCTGAGTAAGTGAGATCCTTTCGAATCCGAGGCGATTTTGGTGCGTGGTACGGAGAGACACACATGTTCCTTCGCCAGCGAAATCTATGTGGAGATGAAGCAGCTGTCGAAGTGTTCAAGATTCTCTCTTTTTGGAATACTTCGAATGCTTGAGCCTTGTCCTTCACTGGGACTACTGACCAACAGAGTGTTGATGCCCGGGCTGGAGGGGGACTAGCCCTAACACACCTGGTCAACTCGACCTGCAGGTTCATTTCTTGAGGAAGAGATGATGTAGCGCATTGATCTCATTTTGCTACTTGACTCTTGCTCCTTATGGAAACACAAGACTGCTGATTAGCTGTTACCTTCCTCATTTATCTCTCCACTTGTCCTCTGCCACAACATAAACCACAACGACAACTATAGAGGTATCGAAACCATTTATTCATCAGTACTGCTTCCTGAGTCCCACTCGTCATCCCTATCTGCCTCTACATCCCACCAAGCAACGTCGCCAATCACCGCCATCGCTTCCATTGAACACGACGAGCCTGAACACGTCGAACATCCGACCACCGCCATTGCGGTCTCACTACTATCTGGATTCTTACTCATGCTCCTGTGCGGTTTGATTCATCCTGATTCCTCAAGACATCGAGGTTATCGTCGTCCACCTGTGGAGAGTTGTGGAGATGATCATCCTGCGGTGTCGAGAACACCAACCACAGCACAAGA
Organism: Krasilnikovozyma curviuscula; assembly: GCA_014825775.1. Classification (NCBI taxonomy): domain Eukaryota; kingdom Fungi; phylum Basidiomycota; class Tremellomycetes; order Cystofilobasidiales; family Mrakiaceae; genus Krasilnikovozyma; species Krasilnikovozyma curviuscula. Next base: position 37,113 of record MVAQ01000141.1, on the reverse strand, counting down.
ACTAACTCTGACAACCCCTTTATTGCTTTCTATTAATAAAAACAACAACGGATCACCCCCACCGCTCTATAAACCCACTACCACGTCGCTTCCTCCAACACCGCCCCGGACGTACAACAGCGTCGAGCAGTTCTCATCCGATTCATCCCATTCACATCACCATCACTCCCATATCAGCTTCTCGCCGGCAACCGAAGACGGTGAATCGCTGATCCCAGACGCGAACCAGAAGACCGGGACTTGCGGTGCGCTCCCTCTGACGAGAAGGCAATCTGAGAACTTTGGCAATGAGACTTCCATGTCGAGTAGTCGATCCGTACCCAATAGCCCTAGCTTGAATGTCAGTATGGCGCGGTCGCAGTCTCAGCAGCCGCTTGAGAGGAAACAGAATGATAATCAGAAATCTTTCACTGCAACTCTGGGTCAGCAAACTCAGCATTCTGTTATTTAAAGGCATACAATTAGCTGACGCACTCGTTGTCTCCTTCCTTTCCATCATTACTCCTGTTCATATCCAGGTTTGGTCATTCACTCAGCCGCAGATGGAATCGCTCTTGGTGCGAGTGCAATCAATCCTTCAGGTACGCTGAGTGCAGTCGTTTTCATGGCTATCATCATGCACAAAAGTAAGTGGTTGAAGTTTTACTCTTATACAATTAAAAACACTTTCTCACCTGTCTGTTTGCTCCTCTTGTCAACTTCAGTCCCCGCCTCGCTAGGACTCTGCACCACCCTCCTAGCCGACTCGTTACCCCGCCCTCAAATTAAACAAAATATTGTCATCTTTGCTTCTGCGGCACCATTGGGAGCGATCACAACATACCTCCTCATCACGCTGCTCTCGACCCACCTTGGCGGCGTCGACCAAACTCTCAGTTGGTGGACAGGTTGCTCGCTACTGTTCTCAGGAGGAACGTTTCTCTATGTAGCCACGGTACTGCAGGATCTGGAAAGCAGCAGCGCCAGTGTTGCTGGAGAGGATGGGGAGGAGGATGAGGTTGCTTCTGGTAACGAGATCGGAAAGGTTACACGGACAGGCTTTTTGGTCGTTGGAATGGTACTACCGTTGGTTCTGAGTACTATCATTGGGCACGATCACTGAGGTTGTTGGGAGACACTGGGAGAATGAGGCACATACAGTAGCGCGTCGTGCCAGATTGTGATTGAACAGTATATTTGCTGCATCCTCACGCCTTGAACTATAGCAAGACGTTCCAGTCATGGTAATCAGAATATCATCTCTTCCGATCTGACATCTAATGAAAGACTGAAAAAGGAACGTAAAGGGCTGCTTGCCCTGCACGATCGTCCGCGTCTCCAGGAAATTCGTTACTCTTCTGCGCCAGTCCCTCACCTGTCCACGACTTCGTCTGCCTTCAAGAACCAGACTTTGTAATCTAACAGGCAGTTGAAACTCTTTTCAGGACGGATAATCGGTTTTCCTTCCGAGCCAGCGTCACCCGAAGAAAACTACAGAGCGTGGGTAAGTCTTCGGATTTTCGTCAAATAAAGCCTATAAAGGTCGTCGTCTTTCCTCTCAGCTCTTCCAATTCCCCCAACTGATTCTTAACTCTCAACCAATTCTCGTGGAATGTCTCTTCTCAACAACCTCAAGGTGTTTTCGTGTTAGTAGACCTGCTTAGCTCTGCCTGCGTGCCCCACATTTCTCTCGCTGACTCTTGTCCAAGTGGGCTCACTGTCAACGTTTGTTTTAGCTAAAGCTGTCCGTCCTATGGTCGAGCTTGAGGTACCAGGATCCTCAGCATGGGCTCTTCCTACTACAGCAGACGATGAGCTTGCCCAAGTGTTGGTAAGTTTCTCGAATTTTTTGGCCGGGTCGTCTGATCGTGATCACGGATGAGACCACACGATCGCTGACTTATTTTTCTTATTTGTTCCGGCTGGATATTTCATTATTTTGAACGTTTCTATAATATAGTGGCCTCTAACTACAGCAGAGCTTCAACCCGTCAAAGCTCAATGCTCAACACAAATCGCGGCCTATAACGCGTGTGTGTCCAAATACCTCTACGCATCGGACGAAGAACTCAACAGGAACTGCAAAAAGCCCCTGGCTTTACTACTAAAGTGTTCAGAGAAGGTACAGCACTCAAAATGAAGCTGCCTTCGACTACCAAACGATTTGCGACGACTTGATGATCGGATGATAGGAGAGGGTGGAAGGCGTGGGTCATTTTGCGCTGTGCATCAGGAATACAATAATCCTGAGGCCGTATTCTGAGTTTGGAGATGTTCTTCTATGTCTATCCTACAAGCGCTGGGAACAGGTAAGCGTGCATATCGCCTGTTCCGTTTTGTGCCTTCAACTCACGCTTGTTTATCTTTTCAGCACAGTTGTACAGCATTTACTGTATCGACGTGAATACTCAGCCTCTGTACTGCTACCAAGTGATACGTTGCTTCATTCGAGGAAATTCTGGAAGTCCTTTCGCCTTTAGTCGGTCGGCGTAACACGGCTGATTTCGAGTCCACCCAGTACAGCGCTGGAGCACGGACACCTATTCGCCCTCGCTCACGTACTCGATACCTTGCAACCTTCTCCGTCGATCATCAACTATCAAATACCGACTACCGAAACAACCAACCAACCTCACCGTTGTACATATGCCATCCTCCCCTCCAGATCAAAAGGACAGGCTCAAAGTAAACGAATCACGCACTTCCTTGTAACCGATAACCAGTACATATTCTCATTATAATGCACGATTCCTGTCACCATCTTTAAACCGAACGCAAGCATTGTCCCTCAGTCTCTCCAGGTCAGCTTATCAAGCAGTCACATCGGAACCGGGTGACAAGTGAACCGCGTGCTCCAGGCCATCAATCACCTCTGCTGTATAAAATAAGAAACTCGTGAAGGTTTTCTCACCCCAACTATCACCTCCAATTCTTCTATCACTCACCTCATGTCTATTTCCTACGTCCCGAAGTACGAGCCCTACAAGCCTTACAAGAACGAAGATAGGTTGACGCCCCTAATCTTACGCAATGGCACCAAACAGTACCTCGAATACACATTCGATATCCCTCCCACTGGCTCTCAGATGGAATGGACTATCAAGGAACTCGAGAACGAGCAACTCCGGTTGGAACCTCTGGATGTGAGTACCAAGAGTATGATGCTGTCTCTATGCCTGTTTCTTTTTAGTGATAGGGTCTCACCTGATGTCCCTGTTACTCGTAGCCCTCCATGTCTCTTTATCTCGGTGTGCAGATTACTGAAGGCTGGTGGAAAGCTAGTCCAGACATCTACGTGAAAAGTGGCTTCGGTGAGAGAGTTTTGCAGTCGGTGTCGGCTTCACTAGAGGCATGATTCTTATTGAACTTCAGAGAATTTAGAACAACCTGACAGATTCGGCTGGATCATCATTGAGAAAGAAACCTCTGAAGTCATTGGAATCCTTGGGTAAAGTCCATTGCGCCATCGTCCGCTGCTTTTGCTCCCTCTCGTTGATCCGTTGTTGTTCTACACGGCAGCTTTCAATCTATTGATCCACTCTCAAAATCCCTCCGAAAACCCTTCCTCAACCCACCCCCATCCTCAACCCAGAAAGCTTTCCGGGCTCGCTCGCCATTCCACATTCAAGCCCAACACCTTGTGTTATCTTTCATTCTCACCCTCTCAATCCCAACGACTGTCAGCTCACTTCCTTGGACAGCCGTTTGGTGGGGGGCGCCTACAAGAGAGACGGAGAATTCACTGAGGGAATGTGAGAGGTTAGGGTTTGTTGCACCTGAAGGAGTTGATTTGATGGCTCGGATGAGCAAGAAGAAGAAGGAGCTTGTGGAAGGGGTGGATTGTACTTTTGGTGTGCAGAAGAATGGGGATGGCGATTTCAAGATAGTGCTTTACTGTCGATAACATCAAAGGGAGTGGTTTGTCTTCCAGCGACCAGTGTAATGCGAGGAGGAAAGTAATACAGCTCAAACCTAGTCAAACTTGAAAATTTCAGCTCCAAGTGATTTCTCTAACGCCTTGTGTTGATGTTTCGCCCTAGGTCTAATAGCCCAACTTGACGGGACATTGGATATAGTTGGCGCTAAAGAAAACAATATGAAAAAGGTCTCTCATTCGACACGGTTGAGAGCAGCTATTTCATTTTGAAGTGAAGCTCGACTGATGAGCATGGTTGGTGATGCCGTGACTTCCCCGACCTGGTATTAAGCACCAGAACGGAGTGAGGAACAAAATGTTAGAATAGATCCATAGTTAGCTACTGGTTACAAGTTCCTTAACAAAGACTTAGAGCTGAGTATCTGCGAGAAGTTATCTAAGTACGTAGGCTGGATCAGGATACCTTTGGGGGCGAATGGCGAAACATAAAGCCACTCTGTATCGTGATCATCATCTGTGATACATCCACATCTAATGTCTTAGAATTAGACATTAGGGAGAGCTTTAATCGCTGCTTTTTCAGCAGAACCCATCAGCATCATTAGAACAAGAGCGTAGTGCTCAAACTGGTCTTTGAGCATGAACAAGATACCTGCAATTGTAGACCTCGCATGAGCTTCTACAACGCACATCATTCAGTAGGAACAATGCTCACCTTGACTCAAGACAGCCTTAATTATCTGAGCCGTCATACCCTGGTACCAACCACCGAAGCCCTTCTCCTTGTAAACTTTGGTCAAGACATCGATCGCAGATTTATATCTCTCTTGACCTGCGCCGATCTTTTCATTCTTCTGACTCAGACGCTTCGACGCTGCTCCTTCTTCTTCTGCTGGAGTTGAACTTGACGAAGCCCCACAGGATTTGACAGCATCAGCATAGAGTACAGCAACGGACGGTGGGGAGGCAATGGGGTCTTGCTGCTGAGAGGGTTCAAGAGGTGTTGGTGGTGAAGGTGTAAACTTAGCTTGAAGACGGACTTTTGCCATGATGTATGGATAAGTGACCTGGAGGCAAGATGATATGTCTGTCAGTAGACCTAAAGAGCCACTTTGGTGATCACAACTCACAATGGTTGCCATGGTCTTGGAAAGAGCACCAACCAAGAATGCCATCCCTGGTGATAGCTTATCTTTGCCGCTTTCTTTGAGAATAATTGCTTTGATTCTGGAGTAAATCAATGAGCAGTTGCCAGCTGCCAGCCAGGTAATCACAAGATGGTCAGACTCACCTCTCAAAGGCACCGTAAGTAATACTAGGATTGACAGTGAGAACTAAACTAGGCTTAATACCCCTCCATAGACCTTGAATGCCATCCTCATCAATTATCTCCTTTGCGACACCCCAGAATCCCACTTTCTTGCCATCACCGTCCTTGGTCGCCGTTGGTGGATCGTCGAGTTGTTGTCTGGTAGCGATAACAGAAACTGGGATAGTGAAGATCTGTGCCAGCGCTCCTGCTAAAGCACCTATGAGGAGTTCAGCGGCTGTTGAGATTGGTGGTGGAGAAGCTAATCCTGGACGAGACGATGCCAGACCCCGGACACGCTTGTTGTAGAGAGATCTGACAAGGGCATAAAAGAAGAAGTAGGCGTATTGCATTGAAAACGTGTTTACCATTGAAGCTGTGAAGCCCTGTTTTGACGCACACGATGAACATGTAGAGACGCAAAGGACAACGGTTCATATCTGATATCTACCAGGTAGACTGGCTACTCGATGTTGACTCACCTGATAGTATCCTCCAATTCCTTCTTCCTTAACAACCTTCATCAGCGAAGCAATGATGGCCAGCCGTCGCTGGTTCAATAACGAAATGGTTGATGTCGGTTTCTGCTGCTTCTCAACCTGACCCACCTCTCCTACTTCATATCCTTCGACCTTATTACTATTATTGGCGGACTGACTGGGTGCCCTAGCTACTTGAATTCGGGTCTTGATGGTGTCCAATGGGTAGACAGCACTGAAGTAGCCGGAGGGATCGTCATGTCGCTTCCTTCGAGCCTTGAGACTTGACGAGGAACTCACGCATTGGAGAACACGGCACCCATAGCTCCAGCGAGTGCATGGCTTTTCGTCGAAACGGTAAGGAAAGTCAGGCTTTCTGAAATGCCTGGAATGTCTACCGGGCAGAAAACTCACCCCCAGGGACTCAATTCTTCACCGTTAGGCATAACGAGAAACACAGTTGACTAAGAAGAGAGCAGTTTTGTTCTAGTCCAAAGAATTCAGGTGTTTTTATGAGATAAGAATCGATCAAGTTGGTAGCCTGCAAAAGCTCGGTTTCTCCTTCCCCGCAAGCATGTGAAGTCATGTGGCGTACCTAAGCAAAGGCACTTGGTGTTTTCTGGTCTACAGATAGAGTGGGCTGTAGGTTTAGAGCCAGGAGACAACAATGGAATTGCGTGAATTCGTCAGTGCGCCGGTATTACTTGCCAAAACTCGAGCGCAAGCAATTGAATTTATCAAGCAACCCAATTTACAGCTTTTCAATGCAAATCAACGTCATCTTGATCAGCTCATCAATATCCGGCCTCCTCTCTGGCTGAACTTTGATACAGGCATCAACGAGCTTCTTGAAGTTTTCAGAGTAAGGTGACGCGTTAGGATGGCGGTAAGAGCCAGATGCGACAGCCATTGCTATTGAGCCACCGGCGTTCATTGGGTCTTCAAATGGTGAGACTGATGAAGAGAGAAAGCAGTCTGAGTCAATGTAATTGCGTGAGCAGAAACAGACGAGAGCTTACAATTGTACGCTACGGCGAACAGAGTACAACCAAGAGACTGCACAAAAAGAACTACCTCAGTTTCTTTGACAGTGTGAGCAATTGAGAGCAATATACCTACCCAAATGTCGACCTTCTCATCGAGTGTGGTGTTAGTCTTCACGTCAAAGAGCTCTGGAGCTCGATACGGCATACTGGAGTGTTCAGCAGCGATATCCTGTTGGAGCAACGCTTCCTGTCTAGACTTAATATGGATTCGAGCTGCCATCAAAGAGAAGGCTACGTCGGTAAGGCGAGTAGTCGGCGCGCTGGATGACAACTCACCTTTCATGCAAGAACCCAAGTCCATCAAGATTGGCGTTGACCCCTCATACATGATGTTTGCGGCTGGAAAATTTTAGAAGACTTTGAGTAGATGCATCGCTAACCGAACAATGACGCCAGTTACTCACGTTTGATATCTCTGTGAGCCCAGGGTTGGAATCCACCTTCGACGGTACCGCCCGCTTCATCAGCTCCCCCTTCCTCGGTGTCAACATCATCATCAAACCCGTCATCTCCTTCCCTAACATCGCTTCCCAGCAACGCCATCCCATTCTCCCCAGATGGCCCAACGTCCTCATCCTCGTCATCATCCGCAAACGACGTCTGCTTGCCTTTGCCCTTATCGATCTTCGCAGTTGGCACGGTGGATGCGGCGGGTGGATAGCTACTAGCACCGTCAGCAAATGGGTTCGTCGAATTATTGCGGACAGAGGGTTGGTACTTGTGCATCGCACGCACGGCTTTACAGGTTCCGAGGAAGTACGTCAGGAGCGCTTTTTCGGACTGAGGTGAAGATGTTGGAGAAACTAGTGCTCGATTAATGATATCTTGAAGATTTCCAAGTGGGTAGAAGGGGAGGAAGACCTGTAGATATGACCAAACGTATACGAAGGTCAGGCACGTTTGCCTTTTTCCCATCGCAGCGACATCTTCGTAGAGTCACTTACCCAGACAATCTTCCCTTCTCCACCTTCATCCTGCACCACTGCCGAGTCCAGACACTTGATCAAATTGTCACCACCGCCTTTTGCGAATCTCCTGTAAGCTTCGACTTCAGCCAGCGCTGCCCGGACAGCCGAGCTGGTGGGACACCGAATCTTCTTGAGGGCAAAAGTGGTACCGGATGAGTCGTCTTTTGCAAGGTAGACGAAAGAAAAACCACCTTCACCCAGGAGTCGGACAATAGTATAAGTTCTTCCGTTAATCTAGAGTAAAAGGGGGTATTCCAGTGAGCACAGGGGGCCAAGAGAGCTCACCCAGCAGAGCCACCATGATCTACGCACCTTAAGAGTAGCATCAGGACGACATATGCAAGACGCTATTGACGCAATAGCATCACCAGCATAGACTGAAGAAACGAGACAGATTTAGCGTCAGCCGTACCGCAGCAACCGCATCCAAGCAAAACCAGCAACACAATTAGACACAACAGGGCAAACTCACACTTTGCTCTATCTAGGAGCACTGCAAGGGATGATTCAGCCATCAGGTGAATTGCTTATAGACCTGTGGGAGGATCAATGACAAGAAAAACGTCAGTGCCGTGCATATTCTGGCACTCTGCAAGATAAAAACAGAGATATAACGATGCACAAATAGATATCAGAGTTTAAAATATACCTCTGTAGTCAATATAAACGAAAGATCGGGTGATTTTCACTTTCTGCTTTGAGGGTTAGTTTCTCCTTCGCATCGCCTTGCCTTGTCCTCGAGAGATGGGGCGAACCAGAAGGACCAGAACGAGCATTGTCGATAAAAACTTCAAACACAGATATTCAGTGCGTTGACGAGTTATTTCTCATATTGATTGTGTAAGTTCATCTGGGCTGATTCTGTACCGTTGTCTCCTGCTGAAATCCGTCCCCGGGAACTTCACCAACATCATCATTGCTTTCGAAGCCACGTTCTCTGAGAACTAAGGACGTTTTAACAGATTGCAAGAGATTGGGAGTGTAGAGCTATTCAACAAAGCTTGATCGGTATGTCGTTCTGCACTGATTAATCAGGTCGTTGAACAGGCACAAGCGAGGCGAGCTGACTTAAATACGTTTTCTCACTGGTGATTGGGGGTAATTACTGCACATACCAAACTTAGCACCATATTGTATAGTCCCTACCGGCTTTGCTTTTGGTCAAATCAAACACGCAACTTTCTCCTCCAAATGGACCCACTGGAACCTCTTCTTGACTTGACTCGCCGTCTCCCCCCGACTGAAATTGAAGAGACGATCAAAGCCCTCTGTGAGTGCCTCACACTTTTCTCCTTTTAGAGTATATGGCTCCCTTCTTACCTGAAGTGTACATCTCGTCTCTAGGTGCCCTCGCTCCTGACCTTGCAGACGACCTCCTAGGTTCAGTGGATCAGCCCCTTCAAGTCTTGCTGGATACTTCAGCAGTAGGCGGAGAAAAAGAATTCTTATGTTGTGATTACAACAGAGATGGAGATTCATTCCGGTGGGTTGAGGTGAACTATCATCTTAGAAATTGCACTGACGCTCCCATCCTACCCCTTGTAACTGAACACAGTTCGCCGTGGACCAACAGCTACATCCCATCTATCCCAGAATCAGAAGAACCAGGAACAGTACCATCAACTAAGCTTAGACAGCTCGAAGTTCAGGCCAACAAGGTGTTCGATACGTACCGCGAGATGTACTACGAAGGTGGAATTTCATCGACGTACTTCTGGGACCTTGAGGATGGTGGATTTGCCGGTGTTGTTCTCTTCAAAAAGAGTAAGTAACCTCTCTTGATATATATGCCCAGCTGTGCGTAATGAGAAGGTTGAGCTGACTTCAACCCCACCTTTGCCACCCAGCTCTCGACGCGCCCACGTCTTCCTCATGGAACAGTATTCACGTCTTCGAAGCCTCCGAACGAGGACGAGTAGCGCATTATAAACTAACCTCGACCGTCATGCTCCAGATGTCCATAGGCTCCGAGACGGGAGTGGACGCCAAGGGTAGAGAGACCGGTGGGAAGGTCGAGCTTGGAGGAAGTCTGATGAGACAGGTGGAGCAGGATGCTGCGCTGTTGAGCTACACGGGTCATATCCCTAACCTAGGAAGAATCATTGAGGATATGGAAGGGAAGTTGAGGAACTTGCTCGCGGAGGTCTACTTTGTGAGTGTTGCTACTTTTCCTCCATGTTCCTTGGACATTACTGACTGCTGCTCTTGGTGTTCCAGGGTAAAACAAAAGATGTTCTCAACGATGTACGTTCCGCTGAGGGGTTGGACAGAAAGAAGAACGAAGACGCTTTACGAAGAGAGCTGATGGCGAATATGCGACCAAGAGCTTAAATCCCACATTACAATTCATCTACATACTTTGGAAGTGATCAATATCAATTTTACCTATTCTTTGATATTCTTCATCAGTTTCCATGGCCGGAGCAACTTGTTAGGGTTGTGAGAGTAGACCTTCGCCTGTTCTTTGATTTTGAACTCCTCCGGTCCAAACACATTTAGTCCCATCCGTCGCAGCATATGAGACCTTAGTGGGATTCTGATCTTTTGGAGTTTAAGGTCGAAGTTGATTTGGACGTAACTGTACAGCCATCCAACGCTGACTTAGTAATCAAGAAACAAGAATAATGAGTAGCCTCACGTCACTCACATGTCTTCTTGTCCTGTCTCACAATACTTGGCCAGGTATATCCTAGCATATCCTCTCATAGCATTTTGAAACTGCTGAGACATCTCAGAGAGAGTCACTCTGTTTTGTTTCAACATCAACTTGAAGTCATTCCTCTCTAGATGCAGTCGTCGTTCATGATGGACGTAGTCCCATAGGAACCGCACTTCTTCGTGTGACGAAATGACAAGACCACAGTCGAAGACTTTAGATTGGCGGAAAATTTCCCGACCGGCGACGTTGGGATGGGAAGTTGGGTTCGAGAGAAGCATGGCCTGAATGAACAAACAAGGTTTAGATGGATACAGTGTGAGAGGTGAACAAAGCACTGACTTTGACTAAGGGATTAACCAGAAAAATCCGGTCACATCTCTCTGTAGAAGTAGGTTTGACGAACAGATGATCCATTGGAAAATCAACTAGACCGTAGTCATTTCTGCACAAGTAATGGTTTCAGTTTGAGGCTAGCGAGATGCAACTACAGACTCTAGGAACTCACTTAATCATTTCAGTCTCATCAGCACTAATGAACTTGATATTTTGAGCAGATTTGGGTCTTGGAGCGCCTGGCACGAATAGCTTCGCTGCTTTCGTCTCCTCAGCCAAAGCGTCCTTGCTAAGGACAGCTATGAAGAACCCACCACCGTCATACACATGGGGTAGCAAACGCATACTGAAAGATAAACATGACGTTTAGTCCAGGCTGTGCTCACAATTGTGATGGACAGACTCACCACTTGTCCAAGTTCTCGACGTTTGTAGTCGGTGGGTAAAGCGTCCTAGTTGAGTCTTGCGATTCCATCTGAGAGTGGCTTCTTTTCAGGCCGACTGTTGAGATAATGGTTTCTGGAGATTGGTGAGGAGTCCAGCTAGTCAGCGAAGGGCGTGAGTTCAGGTCGGGGACGCTTTGAGAGATGTCTATGATTTTGAGACCTGGTTGTACCCTTGGTCAGAAACAAGAGACAGGAAGTTTTTAAAGGAGAAGAGTGATTTCATCACTGACCTGGGCGTGATGTTACAGCGGAAGCGATGACAGCCTCGTTTTCGACAGGGTTTAAGGAACAGGTCGAATAGACGAGTCTTCCGCCTGGGACTAGGAGATCCACTGCACGAAGTAGGATCTTCAGCTGAAGTCTGGAAAGAAGTATATTTTGTTCAATTTGGAGAATAGGTTAGATGGACAAATGGCGACGGTACCTACTCGTGGTACTCGTTGCCTGTCTGAGGGGACCAGGTGTGCCAGAGTTCAGGGACTTTGCGAAGAGTCCCATCAGATGAGCACCTGGAGATATATTGAATACGACTGATGGTCAGCAAGCAGTTTTCGAGGCGCAAAATGGAATGGAACAACGCACGGGACATCACACAAAATCTTGTCAAACTTGACTCCATTTCCTTCACCATCTACCAGCTCAGGAAACAGCTCACCAAAGCACTGTGTCACCATCAGCCCCTCTAGTCCGCCCATCTTCGACTCCAACAGCCTTCTCGACATCTGCTCGACCCGTAGATCTTTCGGGTCGTTGGCGATCACGAGTGAGCTGCTTTCGTTGTTGAGGTGGTGGGAGCGGAGAGAGAGCTCGTGCAATACTTGAAGGGTTTTTGATCCTGGAGCTGCACAAATGTCTAGTATCTGGAAATAAACGAAAATTGCAAGGGTGAGCAATTCTGGCAGACTATCGTAATGTGTACCACTGGTACCTTTTCGTTCGGTTGACAGTCCAACAGCAAGACCGGAAGCATAGACGATGTTTCTTGTCTTGATATTCTGCCCTACATCAAGGAGAGCAAGCTATGTCAACAAGCGAGATATCTATCATATGCAGATTGAGGCTTACCCTGGCAGCGTATGAGGTCAAGATACCCTTTGCCCTTCCTAGCATCTCCAAGTTTTGCTGACTCTTATCTCCTACACTAATATCCCAGCCGAGCCGGCGGTGGTACCTACAAGAACTCGACGATCAGTTTCAGAATCACAGCTTGGATCTGTCCAACTCACCATTTCAGCTGTCTAGCTTCTACGCCTACGTCTTGTAACTCTCCAATCAGACCGTCTACAGTTTCATCGATCGATTCTTGGTGTGAAGCTGTGATGCGAAACCCCAATGGAAGAGGCTGTCTCAGTGACGACAGAAATGCGGGCCATTCCACCTTCGGTACGATGTTTTGAATCTGCATACACAACAGTTTCTGATTTCAGTCGCAGGCATGCATTGAATACAAAGCAAGAGACCATTTACCTTGTAGTATCTATCGAAGGCGTCGTTTTGGAGTTCAAGCTGTTGAGTCGACTGAAATTTTGGCTGCCTCGGTCGATCAGTCGCTGTTCGAGTTGAAAACCGGTAAAGGGAACAGGCTGAAAGTGGACTGAAGACCTGACAACCACTCAGACTATCAGATTTTACTACCATTAGCCCCTGACTTCTTGTCTAAACTCACCTGAATCCTATTCCGCCACGGGTAAACGAGAGGCCTGCTTCGCACGAAGCTGTTGGATTGGTGGATCACATTGTTAAGCATGGATCATGTAGAAATCCAGCAAAGAGAAAAAATCCTGTTTATTTTTAGTCGATGGCCTTCTTTCCGGTTTGTGTCGTCGATCCATGTGGCCGCTGGCGGATGCCTTCGCTAGAGACTGCTCGACAGATTGGCTTCCAACACTCAACGTCCAAGGGCCGCTGATTCCAATATACTAGACAGAAATGCAGATAAAGCAGAAGAGTAGCAGTGAGTATCTCTACTTCCAACCGTACTCAAAACTAGAAGCTGAGAGGACCTCTCAATCTTGTAGGTATGGCTCCTTCCCAGGTCGACTCTGCTCCTGGGTCCAACAAAGCAGCGCTGAACTTCCTGAAGTTCTCAGATTCCTCTCCAACTCCGTTCCATGCTGTCTCAGTAGCAGCTGCTAAGCTTGAAGCTGCCGGCTTTGTGAGTCTCCTTCCTTGCTCCCTCGGATTCATGCGCTTCGCGGCAGGCTGCCCTTTCCCTTCAACTGAACAAAGGCTGAAATGTCGGTCGCTCTGCTTAAATAAGATAAAAATATCAGAGAAAGAGTCTTGGACAGGGCTCTTGAAAGCTGGCTCGAACTACTACTACACCAGAAATGGAAGCGCTATTGTGGCTTTCTCGTTACCGTCCGACTACAAGAGCGGGAATGGTAAGCCATCTATCCCATCTAAAAAAAAGCAAAGTATCTGTCCAGTTTCTGAATAGGTGTCCTCTTTCTTATTGCAGCTGTTTCCCTCATCGCGACGCACCTCGACAGGTTCGCTTGCCATCCACTCCTTCTTGTCGCGAGTCTTTAGACAGATCGAACTGATCCTCCCCCTCCAATCACTATAGCTGTGTCCTCAAGGTGAGACCTGTCTCGAAGAAAGTCACCGGCGAGTGGCTCCAGCTCGCATGCGAGACGTACGGCGGAGGACTCTGGCACACATGGTTCGACCGGGACCTCTCCCTCGCGGGCAGGGTCATCGTCTCCACCCCTAACGGCTTCCAAGCAAAGCTTATCAAAATCAACAGACCTATCCTTCGAATTCCCAACCTTGCTATTCATTTGACCACCGGCGGTGGTGGGTTCGCACCCAATAAAGAGATGGAGATGTATCCCGTGCTTGGGCTAGTCGGAAACATCCTTAATAAAGAAGGTTCTGCTCCTACCTTAGCTTTGAAGGAGAGCGCAGTTGGTGCTCCCGACATGAAGTCAAAGCATCTTCCCGAGGTTCTGTCGCTGATAGCGACTGAACTTGCATGTTCTGTTGATGACATTTATGATTTTGAACTGTAAGTTTTTCCCAAGACGGACATCACCCCCAAACTCTCTCCAACCCCTTTTTAAACATTATTAGTACACTCTTTGACACTCAACCAGCCAGCCTCGGAGGGCTCAATGACGAACTCATTTTTGCTCCTCGAATGGACAATCAGATGTCGTCCTTCTGCGCCATCGAAGCGATGAGTGAGAGCGTCACTTCTCCGTCAACTTCAAACCTCAACACGACGTCCGCGCGAGCCATTTTCTTGTTCGACCATGAAGAGGTTGGATCGACGTCAAACCACGGCGCCAACTCGAACTTGATGCCATCACTGATCTCTCGGTGGGTTCAATACACACTCTCTTTGACCTTGATGTGTGTCTTCTCTGATTCCACTTGTTGATTTGTCGTATAGATTGACAGCCGCTGGAATTGGTGCTTCCTCTTCAGCACCACCACCAACAGTTGAGGAAGTCCTCGCGAAATCCTTTCTACTGTCTGCGGACATGACGCACGCACTCCATCCGAATTACCCTCAAGGCCATCAAGAACTACACCAACCTCTTCTCAACCACGTACGCGCGCCCTCCTTTTCTCTGCCATTTATTCGCTTCGCTAATCCTAACAAAACTTACAACAGGGGGTGACAATCAAAACCAACGCATCCCAGTCATACACATCCAACTCGCAGACCACGTTCCTCATCCGCCGCATCGCCAAGTTTGCAGGCGTACCCTTACAGGAGTACGAGGTGAGAAACGACATGAGCTGTGGATCGACCGTGGGACCGGGCTTGAGCAAGAACATCAGAACGGTCGATGTCGGAATCCCGGAACTGAGCATGCATAGTATCAGGGAGATGGCGGGGGTATATGATGTGCCTCAGTAGTGAGTGATGATTGTTTTTCTTTGATCGGTCGGCGGAAGCGCTGGTACTGATTGTTTTTTTTTTGGCTGGCTGTTACAGCATCAAACTATTCAAGACATTCCTCGAAAGGTTCGGCGATGTTGATCGGGAGCTCGACATTGATGCTTGATTGAGGATCGTTGAGGCGACCCACGATGGTAATTTGAACAAGTAGACATTTTTAGACCTCCAAATTATTGATGCAGTGGGGTTTTAGAAGACTGCTCAGAAATTGTTGCAGCTGGCTCCTTAAAAAAATGCTGCAAGTCTGGACACAGATACCCACATGAAACAGAAGTTCGCGTGGCTCCCAGCGCTCATCACCTAACTCTTCAATTTTTATACCGGTCACTCTGAAACCCTAAAATTCTTTCCTGAGTTCTTTCAATGATGACTCCAGCTCTATGTAATTCCTATCTCCTCTCTGCTGTGTGTGTGTTGTCTCCTGAGTTCAAATTTCGCATGGTTTCTTTCTACCAGTCCAAAGCACTTCTTCTGTTCCCAAGCAGGCCGTTAACTTCTTGAAGTACAGTGATGCTTCTCCTACCCCATTTCACTGCGTCCATACCTCGTCAAAATTGCTCGAAGCTGCAGGTTTTGTAGGTCCCTTTTGGCTCACTGCTTGCTCAACGTTGAATTGACCTTTCCGTTTCTCAATATCTGATACACTCAGGTTAAGATATCTGAGAAAGATAGCTGGACTCATATCCTGAAGCCAGGGGGAAACTACTTCTTTACTAGGAATGGATCTGCTCTTGTTGCCTTCAGTTTGCCAACAGACTTTAAGAGTGGAAACGGCAGGTCTATCAGCATTATCCTACAACAGAAGTGTAAATCTGACGACCAGTCTCTCCAGGTGTAGCCGTCATTGCAACTCATGTCGATTCACCCGTCCTGAAGGTCCGCCCCGTCTCCAAGAAGGTCAAAGGTGACTGGATTCAACTAGCTTGTGAAACGTATGGAGGAGGACTCTGGCACACATGGTTCGATCGGGATCTCTCTCTCGCTGGACGAGTCATCATCGAGACTCCGAACGGCTTCCAGGCCAAGTTAGTGAAGATCGAGAAACCAGTGCTGAGGATCCCGAATCTGGCGATCCACCTGACGTCAGCGAATGATCGAGCAGCATTCTCGTTCAACAAGGAGACGGAGCTCTACCCTGTGCTGGGACTTGTCAGTAATATCTTGACTGGAAACCAGCAGATCGTCTCTGAGAAGGAGAGCGCTGTTGGTTCACCAGACATGAAGTCAAAGCATCATCCTGAATTGTTGAATGTTCTCGCCTCTGAACTGGGCTGTGGAGTGGACGAAATATACGATTTCGAGCTGTGAGTGCACTTCACGGTCTTAGACTTGGGTCGGCCCTTCTCACAGCAACCTGTTCCCATCACAGCACTCTCTTCGACACTCAACCTGCCACTCTCGGAGGCTTAAACAGTGAACTCATTTTTGGGCCAAGACTTGACAACCAGCTCTCGTCATTCTGCGCCGTCCAGGCACTCTGCGAAAGCGTCGTCTCACCGTCAGCTTCCAACATCAACTCCACCTCGGCACGAGCAATCTTCCTGTTCGACCACGAGGAAGTTGGGTCCGTTTCAAACCACGGAGCTGAGTCGAACCTTCTGCCAGCTCTCGTTGCGCGATTGACAGCTGCTGGTATCGGAGCGTCGTCCTTGTCCCTATCACCATCACCTGCCGTCGAGGAGGTTCTCTCCAAGTCCTTCTGTTTGAGTGCGGACATGGGTCATGGTCTGCATCCTAACTATGAGAACAAGCACCAGGAGCTCCATCGACCGCTCCTTAACCACGTACGTAGACGTGTCACACCTGGTCCCTCGTCCGCATGTTGCGCTGTTCGATAAACGTATTTTTTTTTTTTTGCTTTTCTCAGGGTGTTGTTCTAAAAACCAATGCTACGCAAAAATACACCTCAAATTCTCAAACCTCCTTCCTCCTTCGTCGGATTGCCAAGATTGCGGGTGTTGCTCTGCAAGAATTTGAGGTCCGGTTTCATTTCCGCCGCTCTTCTTGTGTGCATTCTGACATCTGTTTCTAAACAGGTTCGAAATGACTCTGCTTGTGGTTCTACGGTGAGTATACCTTACCCTACTGGCAGTTAAGCCGTCTTTTTTTCTGACTGTAATATGTTCCTTCTAGGTCGGACCACATCTCAGCACGAACCTTCGAGCTGTTGACGTCGGTTTGCCTCAACTGTCGATGCACAGTATCAGAGAAACAGCAGGTACTTATGATGTACCAGAATAGTCAGTCTCAAGGGCATTTTAGCCTGCTTTATCCTCTGCTGTCAAAGATGCTGATCTTACCTTCTGCCAAACAGCATCAAGCTCTTCAAAACATTTTTGGAGAGCTTCGGGAATGTTGATCAGGAGCTTAACATTGACGGTTGAAGTTTCCTTACATGGTTGAAGTGAGAAGGAAATCTCAAGATACAAGCATAGCTACATGTATTTTATCTCAAATCAAATATCTCTCCTCGAGCTTTGAGCATTGGCCACAGCTTCTTCAAATGATCTCAATGTGTCAAATGTCCAGTCTGGAACACCTCCTTGAGGATCTATGACACCCATCGTCGCGCCGCTCCTGTTGATCCAGACGCTGGACATACTGAGAGTGTTCGCTCTTGAAGACACAGGCCATCGGCGTTTCAGCACTTCTTCTTCTTCCTCATCGAACAGATTATCATAAACTTACGGTTTTGTATCGTGCTTCAGGGAAACAGCGACAGAGAGAACGTGCTCCTTTTCGATGTTGTGGTTGTCTTTCAGTTTCTTGAGCGCGCAGTGAAAGTTGCGCAGATCGGGCTTGTATGATCCGACTAATTCACGAAATAGATTGATTAGAAGGCGATTTCGAAAGTCAAAGAAGAGGGCTCACTATCCTGCGCCGTGGACACCTCATCGAATGTCCATCCTTTTTCTAACATTTTCCTCGTCCTAAACAACAAAGAACCGTCAATAATTTTCGGTCATGTAGAGGAATGGACTCACTCTGCAAACGAATCATTGTCTACGTTACTTAAAACGGTGAGTTTGATACCATGTTCGACGCTGAGCTTTCGCAGTGCCTCGATCGAATCCTCGTACGGTTCCCATGTCGGAATACCATCTCCAAAGGCAGTGCTCTCCACTGTTATTGGAGCGATTCAGGTTAGCATTTGGTTGATTGAGGAGGCTGAATGATGAAGTCGTGGCGACGCACCATTCGAGCATCTCACACCAAAACGATGGCACATCTCCAGGAACGACCCAGATAAACTGATTTTGTCAGACATAAGAGTTTGAATTGATTCAGATTTAGTTCACAGCACGGAAGGAGGGGCTCAAACTCACACTTCTCGATATCCCATACCGGGATGGCCCTCTTGTACTTTTCCCTCCGCTTCTCCAAAGACCGTAAACATTTCCTCAATGCTTGGTCTCGATGGGATACGAGCTCTTACTGGCTCAAAGAAAGAAGCCATACCAGCTTCCCAGTCCTGAATGAGGGCCAATGAAGTTAGTAAGGTCGAAGCTGGAAGAGGGAGAAGAGAACATGCGATGATTGTACCATAGCAGTCGAAGATGATAGCTTTGTAGTCTTTGAGAGATTTTGACATGCTGTATGAAGAGTACAATGTGGTGGTCGGTGGGCGATCTGTTCTTCCCCCGTTTTAACGTCACAATCAAAATAGTTGGCCGTTCGCCGTTCTGGTATCAAAGCTAATTTATTTTCGTCGCTACAGAAACACCCCAGGGAGAGGGAAGACTCAATAATATCAGATACTTGTAATAAAATAGGAGACTGAAAATTGGCCTTCTATTGCCATTTACTGAGCGCCAGAGCAATCTCCGTTCTCAAAGTAATCGTTGTTTTGGTTCATAAAGGTTTACAGCCCAAAGGGCTCAACTTTTGTTGTCCAATGTGATTTAACCAGATTTATGTAACCATCCAAAGGGACGTCAAGGTCACTTTGTGAGGATTAGGGGGCTGTATAACATGGCACCTGAATATAAGAGCGAGAAAGAGACAGTGGCTCAGCACGGTCCTCCCAACCTTCAGCTCAACAGTTTTTATCAAAAATAACAAGAATTGCAAGGCCATACCTCTGGAAATGTCAACACAGCCAGCTCC
Organism: Krasilnikovozyma curviuscula; assembly: GCA_014825775.1. Lineage (NCBI taxonomy): Eukaryota > Fungi > Basidiomycota > Tremellomycetes > Cystofilobasidiales > Mrakiaceae > Krasilnikovozyma > Krasilnikovozyma curviuscula. Next base: position 17,997 of record MVAQ01000141.1, on the reverse strand, counting down.
TCATCGACCTCCCAGAGCAACATCAGGTCCTGTCTTCTCTGGCCAACAAACCGTTAGCAAGCAAGGAGGAGCAGTACAGGAGAAGGCTCTCAGTAACGACATTAGGATGCAGATGCTCACTTTGAGACTTAAAATGGAATAGTAAAGCTACTAGATGGTGCTTCTCTACTTACTTCTGAAGCTGACATTTGCGGTTGTTTTCGTTCTGACACTACAATCTCTAACACGGAGTAGTGGGTTGCTGTTTTCACCAAACCACTGTCCTCTAGGAATGTACATCATTCCATCGCGTGTAGACCCCCTTATATGGCACGGAATTATCTGGATTCATTCGGGAATCTACAAGGGGCTTGTACTCCGTTTTCATCTACACTTTCCTGTGAAGTTTCCCTTTGATCCAGTCGAAATCCATTTGCCCCTTCCCAGCCCACTACCAGTTCACCCACTTATCAACCATAAGGAGAGAAGATTTGTGTTACTGAAAGAAGGTGATGCTGATGCAGCTGAAGCAGGGTTGGTAGGAAGCAGAACGAAATTAGGGGTAGCTTCAGGCTTGGGAGATGGCGAAAGAGTTGTAATGACTCTTCACAGATTCAAGAACGCTTTCAAGAAGGAGTATGTACATACGAAGTCCTCTTACTCTTCACCTCCCCTGGAAGCTAAGCTGTGATGAGATCATTGATAGACACCTCGACAAGCTCCCTCGAGATCATTCTCAAATTCAAGATACAGAGGCTCACCGGCTCTACATAAACCAGATTCTTAAATACAAGGTCCAAGTCTCCCAGGTTGTTCGAGTAGTTTCAGGTCCCAGTGGTGAATGCTGCCCGCTGATGACAAGTTAGGGTGATCGGACATTCCCCAATTCATCACTGATTTCGTTTTTGTTCCGTCACCTGCAGTACTTTACGCACCACAACCCTCGATAGAACCCTTTCAGTTTCGACCGCTTGAAGATGGTGAGGAGGACAGGCTTCGAGCAGACCTCTTTAACGGGATTAGTGGCGGTGTTGGATGCAAGAAGTCGCACCGACCAGCTTCGACTGGAGATTCAACCCCAAAAGAGTTTTGAGACCCTGTCTTGAATAACATTCTTTTTGTCTTTGAATGGAAACATGATTCTAGTTTTTTTTCGGCCCTTCACATTTTTTCCGCAAGCTAGGGCTTTCGAAAGTCTTCTTGTAGCAGTCAAACCCAGGATCAAAATATCAACCAAGAGCAAGTTGCTATTTGGACGGAGAAGATATCTCTGCAGCAATCTCCAGCTGGCTGGTGTCGACTCGGTTGATCATCGAAGGAAATGACAAGGGGTCCAGCTTCAGCGAAAGCTGCTATACCTACGCTCAAAAAGCTTTACACCCCCAGGATCAACCCAGTGCTCGTCCAACCTAATGATAGTATATCTAAGCCGATCAGAACCAACCAGCCAGGCTATGACAGCCATGGACGAGTTTTATTCTCACCACTCGAAAGTCAAAACCAACCCATCAGCCCACCAGACTTCAGCCCTCTCCTGCCTTCAGTAGTCAACATGTACAACCCGAAGAATATCCAGAATGAAGATCTTGCTTTCAGCCTGATCTCTCTGGGACGAAGGCATGTGAAGAAACGGTCTCCCAAAAACAGGCTTCCACCAGCTCCCAACGAAGCCATTTCAGCCCCGGGCCTGCTCTATGCATACAACCAGGAGCAGTTTAATCAACAGTATCGCAATAACCTCAGTCTATCAGACCTTAAGCTGCTAGGAAACGCTGCGTACAACTCGAGTTCAACCAGCCTGCCGTTCACGCCGCGGGAACTGAGCATCCTCGATCGGCGCTTCTTTAACTCGTCCAGCGCTGCGAGAGGAACGCCGAGTATCGAAGAGGAGAACGAGGATGCTGCCACTGCAATACCTGGTCGAAGGAGTGGGTCCATCTTCACGGCGGAGCAGAAGGCGTTCATCCAAGGTGAAGGGGGTCCTGGCGGTGAAGAGTCGGAACACGCTATGAATGAGCTCGTGTTGTTTGACGAGCTGGAGGGAACAATAGCTGGTGGTGAATCTCACGACGAGAGTTTGTTCCCTATCGGAAGTATAGTAGAAGTCCGAAAGTAAGCACTGTTTTGTGTTTTGCCTTGCGCAGTTGGGAGTTCCTAACGCCTTCATCAATTCTCGTTAGGTCTCTCGGTGTCATCTTCGGTATTGTTCTGGATGTAGTGGTCTCAGCGTCGACACTCAGACTACGAATTCTGTCTCTCAATGGTCACGTCTGGTATCCTTATTCAACTTCATGCTCCTTCATTATCCCATCTTACATTCCCGAAGATCTTGCTGGCCAAGTCGGACCTGGAGACTTACCAGTCGATGCACATGAAGCTCGTGCTCGAGGTCACTGTATTACGCATCTCCGGCGGTTGGAGAAGATGGTTGAGAGGGTAGCTGGAGACGGCCTTTCTCTGAGGTTGGATGCTGCTTACGGCGCATTCATGAAGAAGGCAGAGGATGAAGGAATTACGGGGGAGGTTTGGATCAATACTAACAATGTTTGGGAGTGGAGCGAGATCGAGAGGACGAAGCAGGAAAAGCAGGCAAAGGCAGAAGCTAAGGCCCTTTGTCTGGAGGAAGAGGCGGCTGAAGATGGAGACGAAGAAAAGTCACTGACTTTGGACCTGGAAAGGGAGAGATTTGGCTTCCTGCCGTACGTGTTGTTTTCTCTCCTTACAGGGCGAGGCACTTTTTTAAATGATGTTTGGTGTTGGCAGAGACGAGCTGAGAGACGTGATGGAAACACCTTTCTATACCCAGCAGGACATGACTTTATCCAATCTCGAAAACTCAACGCATCAGTAAGACGTAATTTCCGTCTGGTACGGTATGTTGTTACTCATCTCACTTTGTAATTACAGGAAAGGCGCTCTAATGGCTGGCGACGCAGCTGGTCTTCCCGCCGACTTCGACTCTGAACCTCTCACAAAAGTAGCTCTAGTGAACCGGTATGCTCAAGTTGGAGAGTATGCTGTCCACAAATACATGATGGAACGTCCAACTTGGTTCATCGCATCTCGAAGAAATATGAGCGGTCTCAGGCAATGGCGATTGCGACCGAGGAAGGAGGTAGATATTCTTGAAGCAGTCAACGAATGGGTTATCACTCAAGACCACAGAAGCCATCATATTGACGCTTTCGTAGAGAAAGCCAAGATTTTGATCCAGCACTCGCGAGAAGTTAGAAAAGGTTCGGATTCAACCTCACCGCTGATCCCAGCCAAACCTACACCAACACCACCTATCGGCATCACTTTCTCAGAAGAAGATCGAACCATCATCTCTTACATCCAATCAGCACTCAAAGACCGATCTCTTCAGCCATCACCGTATGCGTCAGTCCTGCCCAGCATTATCAAACGAGTTGGACTTCACGGGGATGTCATCGATCGTTCTGCCGTATCCTCCTTCTTGAAGGAGATAGGTGTCCTCAAACCGTGGGAGAACGTTGCACCTCTTGGTTCAGAGCTTTCTCTTGATGTGAGCCGCGAAGAGGAAGCAACGATGGATCGACTGGCCGAGAAAGCGTTGGCGATGGAAGCAGGAGATGAAGCTTTCGCCGTCGACGAATTGGAGGAGATCAGGCATGACTTCGGTGACCTCCCAGTTTATGTCATCGATGATCCGACTGCTCAGGAACTTGATGACGGTGTCTCGATTGAACCACCTCAGGTCAATACTCTTCCCTCTGGTGAAGAGCATCGGTCGGTTTGGGTTCACACTCACATCGCCGACCCTACAACCTACCTTCGACACAACCACACCATAAGTGCTATTGCAGAAAACAGAGCCTCAACACTGTATCTTCCTGAGGCCACTCTCCCTCTTCTTCCCAAGCAATTAACGACTGACAGGTTCTCCTTGGATGGGAAGACTGGTCCTGGAGGGCGTCAACAAACACTCTCTTTCAGTGCCAAGATCGACATCGATTCGGGACTATTAATTGAATCTCGAATCCGAGCTGGCTATGTCAGGAACATCCAAAAAGTTACTTACGATGATGTTAATGCCCTGCTGGGAGCAACACCCCGTTCATCACATCACCCATTCCAATCATCTTTCGCTGGCTCTCCTGTAATCGATGACACCAGACAAACGATCCCCAAACATCACGCCGGACCTCTCTCTGGTCTCAGAAGCGTGGTTCAGCTCCTTTCACAACTCAGGTATCAGAATGGAGGCTTTAGTTGGAACAGCCCCAGTGCCACCCTTGATATAGACGGCCAACAATCTGACCCAGTAGCCAATGCCGAAGTTTTCAGACCCATTCCTGTATCACAACAACCTATGTTCTTCTCAGGCTTTCCCCGAATCAACTACTCAGTACCAATTCCCGAGGATAAAGATATCGACAGCTCACCACCGACTCCAGCTCAACATATTGTCTCTGAGCTCATGATTTTGGCCGGTCGAATAGCAGGAAACTTCTGTTCGACACATGGTATTCCCATGTTGTATCGCTCAATGGAACCACCAGTCGCACCGACGAGTGCTGCTGTTTCTAACGTCATGGAGATGCGAGATCCAGTGTCTGGTCAGGTACCCAGCTGGGCAGCAACATCCAATGGAATCTGGCTACGACCGAGTACCATCTCATTGTCTCCCTCGGATCAGTGGATGATGGGTGTTATGGCTGAAGAAGGTGGATATGTCAGAGTGACTAGTCCGTTGAGAAGATACAGCGACCTGGTTGCTCATTGGCAGATCAAGAAGGCTCTTCTTCTCTTGTCATCCAAGGAAAAAACACTGGACGTCACAGAGCTACCGTTCAACAACACACGACTCCAAGAAATATCGGCCAAGCTTACTCGGGTAGAGAGGTCAACGAACGAAGTGAGCAACGCGTCCAAAGTGTGGTGGCAGACTGTCCTTCTCTCTCGAATGCAAATGGAGAAATCGCCACCGAAAGGCACCTTACCCTCTCTCATCACCAGTAAGCCAAAATCAGAGCAGTCCTACTTGACCAGAGTCTTGCGTGCTTCTCGTTCTACAAATTTGAGGAACGAAGCCACTTTCGACGGTCTGATATCCGAGCTAGGCGTTATGCTCAGAGTCAAACACGATCCTAGGGAGCCCTGGCAAATTGGCGGGGAGACTTGGGTCTCAATCACAAGTTGTGATACCGGGCCCAACCCTTCTGTGGAGGGGGAGGTCACCATTGGAAACCCATGAGATTAGCTTTCCATCTCAAACCAACTCACATCGCATCGTATTGTCTCTATTACCACCACTCTTATACCATTGCATATAATTGTCTTCAATCAGAATATCTATCAAATACAACAAGAAGCAATTGATAAAGGCGCTAACTAGTCTTACGTCTCCGCTGTCACTTCAATTTTGGCAGCCTGTGGCCGTCTCTCAAAGAATGCGATCTTCCTGGCACCTGCAGGCAGATCCTCCGTCGGTGCCTGTGTCGAACGCAGCGATGCATGCTCTAATCCTCTCTCTAAGCCCTCTAGCAGAGCACAAGCTTTACAGATGTCATTCGACGAGATGTAGCCACATCTCATACAAGTTTCTAATATTAAATAGACGCAGAGATTGTCAGAATACAGCATTGTAAAGGTCTCGCGGTTAGCGACTCACGCTGCGACTTCATTCCCTTTCGGACTTCACCCTTCAGCACAAAAGTCTCTCCACTTTTAATAATGTCGATTATCGCACTCGGTCGTACCGCCTCGAGCTCTTTGAGGAAAACTCGAGCATGTCCACGGTAAGCTATAGAAGGATCACAAATCAACACAATGAAAGAAAATCTAGAGTTCATAAGGCAGTGACGTTTACCATCTGGCGAATAGATGCATTCCGTGCTAAAGTAGTCCAGACGCTTGAAGTAAGCGTACCTGAAAAGGAGCACACTTGCAAAGTTAGTATAGTCAGAGATGGAGACAGGCACTTGTGAATTACTCACATAACAATCTCCTTCTCGTAAGCGTACTTGAACGGCTTACTTCTTTTGATGGTGTCTTCTCCTTTAGTGATGATATCGGTACATCGCGTTAGGCGAGCAATATCTCCTCTCATTACTAATAGGTAAACGAGGCTCAAATCAGTAAGCGTGATATTAAAATTAAACGAGGTACCCACTATTCATCAGAACAGTCTCAGCAATGTCATCGGCGTTGTGACCTGTCACAATATGGTCGACACCTAACTGGGCTGCACCTCGATCCAAAGCCTGTCGCCTGAACACTCCACAAAAAGTACCTGTATTGGCAAAGCAAGTGGACTGAAGTCAATGTTGGGCTCCAAAAGAGATTAGAAGCGACGCGAGGTTTCACAGTTATTCTTCCGACCCACCGTCTCGACGATCTTGTCCATTGTCCAGCCGTACAACTCTTCGTAGCTTAGAATTTTCAACGGCAGCTCATACTGTGCCTGATTTCTCTTCACAGTCTAGACAAAAAACCATACCAAGATTAGTGAGAAAATAGAGCGCAGCTTTCGGCTAGGCGATACTCACCTCCAATGAGTCGTCTCTGTAGCCAGTTATGCCTTCATCTATTGATAACAAGAAGAGTTCTAAGCCATAATTATATCGATCGTTGAGTGTCTTCATAATGTGAGCGAGAACCGTGGAATCTGAAACGGAGCAATTGGTTTCTGGTCAGCTCTCCAGTCATCCATTAGGTCTAATTTATCGACACCTCTCCAGTATAGGAACAGATGGGAGCGCTTCCTGATAGCGCTAACTACGCAACAGCTGCTGTCACTAATACAGTCATATTCCCTCCTAGTGACTCTACTGGAGCATAATTGTTCTCTCACACAAATCAAGCCTGGAAAGCTCACCTTTACCCCCACTAGCACCGATAGCCACCCTCTCTCCACGTACGAACAGCTGGTTCTGAGTAATTGTATTGTGAACCTCCGTTTCGAAGACCCAGTAAAAGCATTCTTTACAGATTTTCTGGGCGGTTTTAGGCCGTTTAAGAATTGCTCGAGCTGAGTGACAGAGTTGACAGGTATTTCCCTTGGGTGGCATTGAAGTTGATTGCCTTGTCGGATTTTTCGGTCAGGTTGGTTTGGGGTACATCGAACTCGAGGAAATCCAGTTCTCGAGTTGCCCTCACCGCGAACTTTCAAACGCTGCCCCGCCACCGCTGGACATAAATTTTCGAGTGTTTCCAATTCTGCGAAGAACAACGAATTGCACTGAAGTACGATGTTCAAAAGATTGGAAAAGAAACGAGCCAGGGAACTGGCAGATGAGGAATCAGGGATGAAGGAGATCAAGGAGCTTCTGTCCATGGCTGGGGGAGAAGACGAGGTTTCTGGCGAGAGTGACACGGATTCAGATAGCGATGACGACGACTCTGAAGCTGGATATAACGGAAGTGATTCTGGGGATGAAGCTGGTGAGATTTTGAAGGCAGAGGGAGCTGGGGAGATGATGGCAGACGACGATCACGATGAGGAAGAGCAAATGGAGGAAGATGAGGAAGATACAGGTTAGTAGTTTCATCCTCTGCCTTGCCTTTCTCAAACGATAGGCTCAACTTAGATTATGAGCAGTTCCCATGATCCCAATATCAGCGATCCTCAAGAATGATACCACTTTCCCACACCCTACTTTACCACCGCCATCAAGATCGTGCCTTCTCTGCCCAGATAAGATTCTGAAGAACTCCAAGATGGAAGAAGTTCATATTATTTCATCAGTCAGTAGATCCTGCTCCCCGTGCGTGGAACCACGACTTCATCTGACTTTTGTACAACACCACACAGGACCATAACAGAGCACTGAAGAGATTCAGGACGTACATCGCAGCTAATCCTTACACTGGATCAGAAGACGGCGAAGATGTTAGGGACTCGCTGGAGATTCTATTCACCATCGCAGAGCAGACGCTTAATGCGAAGAAGGCGCAGCAGGAGAGGTCGAATCAGAAATCTCAGATTGCTGTGAGCTGCGACTTCAAGTCCTTAAAGATCGAGGAAGATCAATGACTGATACGTATCTTCTGATAACTGTAGGCTGAGCTAAGGCAGAAGAAGAGAGACAAGATTGAAGCGTCAAAGAAAGCTAGGCTCGAAAAGAAAGGGATCGCGGCCGAAGATATGTAAGTCAGCTGCTCAATTGCTTAGTTTTTGATAAAATGTCTGACAATTCTGGAGTGTTCTGACTGGATCAGTGGGGTAAAAGTCAAGGCTGAAGCTACAGACTCTCAATCATCTGCTGCAAAAGAAGTCGAGGCAGAGGAAGCAGACGCACCTGAGGCATCAACATCCGTCTCCGCTGAACCACCAAAGAAAAAGATGAGGTCATCTCATTTGTCCAAAGAATCCAAACCATCGTCCGACAAACTAACCGCAACTTCAACGGAGCATTCCCATCGTCCAGCTGGCAAAGACAAGAAGAAGCCGAGCCCATCCAAAAAGAAGCGGTTCGACAAGCGGAAGGCCACTCAACAGCTTGGAGAAGATGCAGATCCGGTTCGCGGACCTGGTTATAAGCAGCCTGGCGGCGGGAGGAAAGGAGGAGTCAGGGCTACGGTGGACTCTGGGTACGCTGGGCGAACCTCTTCCCAGCAGGAGGACGAGCAAAAGAAGAAAGGTGAGGGTGGAAAGAAGAGGAAGGCAAAAGATGTCTGAACGAGACATGGTATGTCTCTGAGGGTTTTCTTGGAGTGGGCGAGAGTTTGCTCCTGGTGGAGTCGATCATAACTGAGCTTGTTGAGGGTGAATATTGAGTACTGCGCTGACTTGTACGCCAGAGCTAGTATACATATCTCATTAGGTTTGAATCATTGAAGCTTCTGGCAGAGTGTGGAGGCGTCACTGATGGCAGACAACTAAACCGAGTATTGTCGATGGACCTGCCGTACATCTTTTTCTCTTTAAACGCCTCTGAGCAAGCTGAATACAGCAATGTCGCTCATCTCATTAGAATGATGACTTTAGTTTTCCCCTCTTGCACATAGGCTATCCATATGCTTGCACATCCACGTCACTGTAGCACCTTTGAAGATCCCGACAAGCGTACATCTCTTTTCCGTTGGGGAACGCTTTCCATATATAAACACTCAACGTTTCGATTCGTCCGAATCCTTTGAGTCCCGGATCTCATCGAGCGATGACACCGAACTGGGTGCTTGATAAGCACCAAAAGACGTCGCGACGGCGTCGTGTCTCAGGAACGTGTTCACCGAGTTGAGACGCGGTTTTTTTGGGGGGCAAGTTGATTGCGCTGTAAAGGTACAATATAGAGAGCCGTTCACTCTGCTTGAGATCTCCAATCATATCTGGCTTCTCCCAACTCCGAGTCCTGCTTTGTAGAAAATTGCAGAAAAATCTTGTTAATTTGCGCCAGTGTTTTTGCCTTGGAAGCTGGCGAGTGGCGACGATCGCATTTCGTTGGGACGACGCCCCAGCGATTTTGAAACCGAAGTTATCTCTCGTCAACCATCTCGCCTGCGTGTAAACTCCTGGGGCTTACACGTTTTGCTGGTCTTTCCCCTTCTCTCGTTATTATTTAAAGAGGCTGGAGACTATCAGGAGAGCTCAAAGCACCATCTCTCCCCCTTTCAACTGCTTGGGAATCCCATCAGCGCATTCCCATTCACCGCCAAGGTCGCTCTCAAACACCAATGAGCACTATCGTGAGTAAAAAGGAGCTGTTTGTTTGCTAGTTTGAATATTGGGGCTTATTGGCTCGAGGTCGTTCTATTTCAACAGATCTCCAACATGTTCTCATCTGAACAATCTACCAGACCGCTCACCATCCAAGTCGGACCTACCAGGGTCTCCATCCCAGTCGATGCAACTCCAGCTGAGAACTGGGCTGCTGCTGAAGTCCTCAGAGAGTCCTTTTTGCAGGATCAAGAAGGAAAGGTGAGTTTTGATTGACACGGCGTCTCTCCCAGCGTTTTTTCTCTGGCGCGAATGTTCCTGTGATGAAAACTGATTTTTTAATTTTTTGCTACTACGAAGCCAATCATTGAACCTTTTGTTGAGGAAGATGCTGATGGTAACCCACTTCCACCAACTGCCCAGCCAAAGATCGAGCTCCTTGCTTCGTTCATGAGCTTCATTGTGGACAACATTTCACCTTCGGACGCCGCTTCGACATCAGTTCTCCTCTCAACCCTCTCTTACTTCACATCACACTTCCTCACCAAGGTCGACATCCACACTTTGACCCAAGACTACGCTCCAGATGAAAGAAAGCTCGTCCTCTCGAGCTACTTCGCCAGCTTGGATCTCCTCGAGGTCAAGTTTGGCAAAGGTGGAAAAGTTCCAAAGCAACCAGCTGCCGCTCTCTTTGCTGCTGCTGAAAAGGGTGAAGCTGAAATCTTTGCCATCTTTGGTGGACAAGGCACCAACGAAGTAAGTGTTATTATGTCGCAAAAAATCCGCCATCTTTTCGTGATTTGTATTTCTCAAAAAGTTGGGGTGGAACTAACGTGGCGCGCATGCTCTTCTTGTTTCTCTTGCTGTGTGTGTATTTCTTTTAGGTCTACTTCGATGAGCTTCAATCCCTCTTTGACATCTACAAGCCATATGTCTACGAGTTCCTCAAAGATGCCACCGAAAAGGTGCTTCTCCCACTCGAAGCCAAGGCGGTCGCTGAAGGCATCTCTTTCTATCCAGAGGGTCTCGACACCATCGGCTGGCTCACCGGAGCTACTCCACGTCCATCAGTCAACTACTTGGCTTCCATTCCACTCTCTCTCCCTCTCATTGGTCTCACCCAACTTGTTCAGTATCTCGTTGCCTGCCGCGTCGTCGACAAAACCCCAGGTGAATTCAGAGCTCTCTTGAAGGGTGCTACTGGTCACTCTCAAGGTATCGTCTCTGCTGCTGCCATTGCTAGCTCAGACTCGTTGGAGTCTTTCAGCTACAACGCCCTCAAAGCTTTGAAGCTCCTCTTCTATATCGGCTTGAGAGGCCAAGAGAGCTTCCCTGTCCTTTCTATCGAACCAGCTCTCGTTGAGGAGGCCATTGAGAACGCTGAAGGTGCTCCGAGCCCCATGTTAAGCGTCACTGGTTTAAGCAAGCCCGTCTTGGAAGGCTACGTCAAGAAGACCAACGCCCATCTTCCAGCCAACTTTCAGCTCTACATCTCCCTCAACAACGGGCCAATCAACTACGTTGTTAACGGTCCAGCTAGAGCACTGTACGGTCTCGTCACCGCCCTCAGAAAGGTCAAAGCTCCAGCAGGTCTCGACCAATCCAAGACCCCTTTCTCAAAGAGAAAGGCCGTCTTTTCAACCAGATTCCTCACCGTTGGAGTTCCTTACCACAGTGCTTACCTCACCGGTGCTACTGCCAAAGTCATCGAGAAGGATCTCGTCGGAAGCGAAGTCTTCACTCCTTCTGATCTCAAGATTCCAGTCTTTGACACCGAAACTGGTGCGTTCGTTTCTCCACTACACTAGCCTTCTTTCACTCTAAACTATCAGTAACTCATTTATTTTTTTATTGTTATACAGGTGTTGATCTCCAGAAACTAACTACGTCCCTTACCACCTCACTTTGTGACCAAATCTTCACTCGGCCAATCGACTGGTCCAAGGCGACTGCTTTCCCTGAGTCTGCCACACACGCCATCGACTTCGGTCCAGGTGGTGCCAGCGGTATTGGTCCTCTCACTGGAAGAAACTTGGAAGGTCGCGGCGTTAGAATCGTCGTCCCAGGTGAAAAAGGTCAACTCGGTGCCGAGCTGTACAACGCTACAACCGTCATTAGAGAATCCAAGTGGGCTGCTAAGTGGGCTCCTGGACTTGTCAAGACTAGGTAAGTGGTGTCTTTTTGCTTCTCATTTTTTGTAACCTCTCACTGACGTATCTCGTTCTTGACCTTCAATTCAAACAGAGATGGAAAGATCCACATCGATACTCCATTCTCTCGCTTGCTAGGTAAACCACCAGTCATGGTTGCTGGTATGACTCCTTCGACAGTTGGTGCTGGATTCGTTAGTGCTGTCCTCAACGCTGGATTCCACATCGAACTCGCCGGTGGTGGACACTTCAATGCCAAGCTCCTGAGAGCTAAGGTCGCCGACATCCAGTCTCGTATTGCTCCAGGGGTCGGGATCTCCCTCAACGCTCTTTACATTAACCAAGCCCAGTTCGGATTTCAACTTCCACTCTGGCAGGAGATGAGAAGAGAGGGCCTTCCAATCGAAGGTTTCTGTGTCGCCGCTGGTATTCCAAGCTCTGAAAAGGCCACCGAGATTATCAACGGTCTCCGTGAAGCTGGCATCAAGCATATCTCGTTCAAGCCTGGGTCGGTCGAAGGTCTGAGACAAGTCGTCAACATCGCCTCCGCCAACCCAGACTTCCCTATCATCTTGCAGTGGACTGGGGGTCGAGCTGGAGGTCACCACTCCTGTGAAGATGCGCATCAGCCGATCATCGCTACGTATGGTTCCATTCGTCAACACTCAAACATCTCCTTGATCGCTGGCTCTGGTTTCGGTGGTGCTGATGATGTCTGGCCATAGTGAGTTTCTTTGACCACTGATTAAGAATGCTTCGGCGTGACGGCTGTTAACAAACTTGACGTTTTCTCTTTCAGCATCTCTGGTGATTGGTCCGTCGATCAATACGGTCTTCAAGCCATGCCATTTGATGGTGTCATGTTCGGTACAAGAGTTATGGTCGCCAAGGAAGCTCACACCTCCCCATCAGTCAAGCAACTGATGGTCGACGCCCCAGGTGTTGATGATGCCAAGTGGGAAGGTACCTACGAGAGAGAGACCGGTGGAATCTTGACTGTCCGTTCCGAACTCGGTGAACCAATTCATAAGATCGCTACTCGGGGTGTCAAGTTGTGGAAGGAGTTTGACGAGACCGTCTTTGCCTTGCCAAAGGAGAAGAGGGCTGCCTGGTTAGAAGGAAAGAAGGACTACGTTATCAACAGGCTGAACAAAGACTTCAACAAGCCTTGGTTCGGTGAGAAGAAGGATGGAACCGTAGTCTCCAACCTAGGAGACATGACGTATGAGGAGGTCACTCGCAGACTCGTTAGACTTATGTTCGTCTCCAAGCATGGACGTTGGGTCGACGTCTCTCTCAGAAACTTGACTGGCGACTGGTTGAGAAGAGTCGAAGAGAGATTCGCTGGTGTCAACGGCGGTGGAACGAAGATTTCGCTTCTTCAATCCTTCTCGTCCCTCGACGAGCCATCCACCTTCATCGACTTTTTCTTCAAATCCTACCCAGCTGGCCAGAACCAACTCTTAGCTGCTGAAGACTTGGCCTACCTTTTGAGCATTGCTCAACGTCCTGGACAGAAGCCAGTTCCATTTATTCCTGTCCTCGACGCTACTTTCGAAGTCTGGTTCAAGAAAGTTAGTGTTGATTTCCTATTGCATGGTGCCTTCTTTCTTGTGCTGACCTTTACTCACCCTCTATATGAAATAGGACTCCCTCTGGGCTGCAGAAGATATTGACGCTGTCTTCGATCAAGACCCACAGAGAGTTTGTATCCTTGCTGGTCCGGTTGCCATCAAATATGCTACCAGAGCAGATGAGCCAATTGGTGAAATGCTCGGAAACGTCGAGTCAGGGCTGGCGAAGAAGCTCCTTGACAGATTCTATGGTGGAAAGGAAGCCAACGTTCCAACTGTCGACTACATCGGTGCTCGTCCAGCTGTTCAACTAGGCAAACTCGCTGGCGTTGAAATCACTCAGTCCGGCAACAAAACTGTCTACCAGTTTGCGTCTGCTGCTTCACTCCCACCTGTAAACAGTTGGTTGGAGCTCCTCGCTGGCTCTCAAATCGGATGGCTCCGTGCATTCTTGGCGTCAGTCAACTTCGTTCAAGGTTCTTCTTATATCAGCAATCCTATGAAGAGACTCTTCGCTCCTCGACCAAACCAACGTGTTGAAGTCTCCTCTGCTGCTGATGAAGTTACCTCAGTCGTCATGTACGGTGGTGCTCGTTCCTTCGGCCCACACCCAGAAGGCTTCAAGGCCATCGAAGTCACCTTTGATGCAAAGACCTTCCTGATTACCCTCACTCTCAATGAAGAACGCAAAGGATCCTCTATTCCTCTCGTCTTCAAGTTCCACTACCGTCCAGACATGGGCTATGCACCAATTCACGAGGTTGTTGAAGGTCGCAACAACAGCATCAAGTCCTTCTACTGGAAGCTCTGGTTCGGCGACAACGAGTCTCTCCCCAACCTTGGTCTCAGAGATGTCTTCAAGGGTCCAGAAGTCACCATCGACGCCACTTCCATCGAACGCTTCTGCTCTATCGTCGGCAATCAGTCGGAAGCCTTTAAGACTGCTCGTGCCGACAACATCCAAGCTCCAATGGATTTCGCCATCGTCACTGGCTGGCAATCTATTATGAAGGCTATCTTCCCGGCTCCAATCGATGGTGATCTTCTCAAGCTCGTACATCTCACTAACGGTTTCAAGATGGTTCCAGGGGCTGCTCCTTTGAGTGTTGGCGACAAGTGCACTTCTGAAGCCCACGTCGTCTCCGTCATCAATAGTGACTCCGGAAAGGCTGTCAAGGTCCAAGGAACTGTTCTCCGTGATGGTCTCCCAGTGATTGAAGTCACCTCCTCTTTCCTCTACAGAGGTAAATTCACCGACTTCGACAACACCTTCGACACCACTGAAGAGGTTGATTACTCTGTCACTGTCAGCACTGAGATCGAGAAGGGTGTTCTTCAGTCTAAGGACTGGTTCCACTGGGATGATGACAAAGTTGCTCTCCCAGTCAACGCTCCTCTTATTTTCAAGACCAAGACTGAGCTCAAGTACAAGGACAAGGCCTCGTTCGCTTCCATCTCTGTCAAGGGTGCTGCTTATGTGTCCAATCAGTTGAAGGAGCTGGTCAAAGTTGCTACTGTAGACTACGAAGTTGGTAACTCCCAAGGTAACCCAGTCATCGAGTACCTGAAAAGACACGGTACTCCATTGGGACTTTCTGTTCCACTCGAAGGCTCAGGATACGGTCTCATCTCATCAGCTAACCCAGCCATCTTCACCACGCCGTCTACCAACGAGCCATACTCCAAGATCTCTGGTGATTTCAACCCAATCCATATCAACCCATACTTCTCCGACTTTGCTTCCTTGCCAGGTACGATCACCCACGGTCTCTGGTCAAGTGCTGCTACCAGAAAATATGTCGAGACTGTTGCTGCTGATAACCACCCATCTCGCGTCGTAGCGTAAGTGTCTCAATTTCCATCGTTTGTTCTCAGAAACTTACTATCGTTTCTTCTTCTTCTACACCTCAGCTATAATGTCAGCTTCGTTGGTATGGTTCTTCCAGGAGATGAGCTTTCTGTCAAGCTCACTCACACCGCCATGAGAGATGGATTCAAAATCATCAAGGTCGAAACTTTCAACCAGCGTGGTGAAAAGGTCATCGATGGTTCTGCTGAAGTCGCTCAACCTGCTACCACCTATGTCTTCACTGGTCAAGGCTCTCAAGAGCAGGGTATGGGCATGGAGCTCTACAACAACTCTCCTACTGCCAAGGCTGTGTGGGACGCTGCTGATGCCCACTTGGGTGCTGTCTACGGTTTCTCCATCATCGATATTGTGAAGAATAATCCCAAGGAGAAGACTGTTCATTTTGGTGGTCTCAAAGGACAAGCTATTCGACAACGTTACATGGATATGACTTACGATACCACCGACAAGGATGGTAACGTCAAGACTCTCCCACTCTTTGCTGATATCGTGAGTTACTCTTTCCTCTCGAGATCAGTCAAAACTCTTTACTGACCTTTTTCCTTCTTGGTGTAGGGTCTTCGAACAACCGACTACACCTTCGCAGCTCCAACTGGTTTGCTCTTCGCTACCCAGTTCGCTCAGATTGCCCTTGTCGTTACCGAGAAGGCTGCTTTCGAGGACATGAGAGCTAAGGGCTTCGTCGTCAAGGGATCACCTTTCGCTGGTACGTCTCTTCTTACGCATTCTGCTAGTTTTTGCTTACTTACTACTTGTCTCTATAGGTCACTCCCTGGGAGAGTACTCTGCTTTGGCTTCTATCGCTGATGTTCTTCCAATTTCCAACTTGGTCGATGTCGTCTTCTACAGAGGTATTACCATGGTAAGCTCATTCCAGTTGCTGCTATCTTGCAATTCTTTTTCGCTGACTGGAGAGGCTTCCTCGTAGCAACGAGCTGTCGTCAGAGACGCTGCTGGAAGAAGCAACTACGGTATGATGGCTGTCAATCCATCTCGTATCTCAGCCACTTTCTCCGATGTCTTCCTAAAGGTGCGTTGTTTTGTGTCATTTAATTTATTTTATTCTGAAGTGTTTGGCTTGCATCTAACGTTGTGATCCCTTTAAAAGGAAATCGTCAACTCTGTTGCAACTGGAACTGGTCTCCTCTTGGAGATCGTCAACCTCAACGTAGCTGGTCAACAATACGTTGTTGCTGGTGAGCTCATTGCTAACCAGATCTTGACTGACATCTTGAACATGATCAAGGTCAAGAAGATTGACATCGCTGGTCTCGCCAAGACACTTTCTCAAGAAGACCTCCTCTCCAAGCTTGGTGAGATGGTGACCTACTGCCACGGTGAAGCCGTTAAGAAGCGTAAAGAGAACGGAGGTACCGTTAAACTTGAAAGAGGTTTCGCTACCATTCCTCTTCCAGGTATTGATGTGCCTTTCCACTCTCGTTACCTCTGGGCTGGTGTCCAGCGTAAGTGTCATGTTGTCCCAAATGTTTTTGCCTGCCACTGACCTTCTCTCTGTCTATCCGTTCTCACAGCATTCCTCAAGTACCTCAGCAAGAAGATCAACCCCTCTGATCTAAATCCAGATCTCCTGGTCGATCTCTACATTCCTAAGTGAGTTCCACATTGTATGTTTCCTCACAACATGTGTTGATCATTTCTTTGCTTTAGTTTGCTTGCTGAGCCATTCCAGGTCACCAAAGATTATGCTCAAAAGTAAGTTTCAGAAACGTAAGTGTGCTGTCGACATATGCTCACCCTTTTGCACCTCCTGCTACAGGATCTTGACTCAGACCGGTTCTCCAAGAATAGAGAAGCTTCTCAAGAATTGGGAGAGTTCAGGCTGGGGATTGCCAGAGAACAGGCAAAGCTTAGCCTACAGCTTGTTGGTTGAGTTGCTTGCTTACCAATTCGCTTCGTGAGTTTCAAACCTGCTCTTTCTACCTCTCTATGCATGGCAATGACTGACTGTTTTTTTAACCAGTCCTGTCCGATGGATTGAGACTCAAGATATTTTGTTCGAGAAGTTCGCTTTCGAGAGACTTATCGAATTGGGTCCTTCTCCAACGCTCGCTGGTATGGCCAACAGAACTCAAAAGCTCAAGTACGAGCACCAGGACAACTCTATCACTTTGCGAAGAGCCATACTTGCTCACTCCAAGAACCCCAAGGAAATCTACTACCTCTTCGAAGATGAATCTGAGGCCGAAGCTCCAGCTTCAGCAGCCGCCACTGCCACTCCATCCGCTCCAGTTGCTCAAGTCGCCGCTCCAGTTGCTGCTCCAGTTGCTGCTCCATCTGGTGGTGCTGCTGCTGAAATCCCAGATGCACCAATGAAGGCTGTCGACACTCTCCGAATCATCATTGCTCAAAAGTTAAAGAAGAAGATCGATGAGGTTCCATTGACTAAGGCCGTTAAGGACTTGGTCGGCGGAAAGTCTACTCTCCAAAATGAAATTCTTGGTGATCTTCAACTCGAGTTCGGAAGTGCTCCTGAGAAGGGTGAAGAACTTCCATTGGACGAGTTGGGGGCTGCTCTTAACGTCGGATACGCTGGCAACCTTGGTAAACACTCCAGTGGATTGGTATCTCGAATGATTGGTTCAAAGATGCCCGGAGGCTTCAATATATCCTCCGCCAAGACTCATATCTCCAAGACTTGGGGACTTGGTCCTCAGCGATCTGACGCTGCTCTCTTCTATGGTACCACCATGGAGCCACCTAAGCGTCTCGGTAATGAAGGTGAAGCCAAAGCGTGGTTGGATTCCGTTGTGGCTGGTTACGCTGCCCAAGCTGGCGTTTCTC
>MVAQ01000140.1:0-55929 GCA_014825775.1 Krasilnikovozyma curviuscula | reverse complement strand
GATCTACACTCAATATCCGCCCTTCTTGATGAAGCGCATCATGGCTGCATTACATATAAGGAGAGCATCTCCTTCCTTCTCGTTGTAAAGTTTGAGTTGATTTTCTGCATATCAAACCATTGTATCTTTTAATTGCTGAGATTTTGAAACAGCTAGAGATCTATTCTAACTTGGTGAACACGCAATCAGAATGAAGAGAGCAACAAAATCGTCTAAAAGATTGCGTCCCTGACTAGAATCCTTCGTCCGTATCCACTTCATTGGTAGCAACGATCAACTCGGTGTAGAATTTGATGCCGTCGATATGGGATGACAGCTTGAGCTTCTCGCCGACTGTGTGAGCGTTAAGTCTTGTTCCAATAAAAGCAGGGGACCATCTGTAGATGTTTTTAGAAAGGTTCCAGTAGAATCGAGTATCTATGGAGACGGTGAACGCGACTGTCAGATTCCCGAACCGGAACAGCAGCGAAATCTGAACTAACCGGTGTTGCCAGTCATGGCTGAGGGCGAAGTGATAACGTCAGGACCGAACGAAGCTTGTACTCCCTTCTTCAAGATCTCCCATGCTCTGCTAGTCAGTGGAGATATTGGCGAAGGACCCAGCTCGCCGTCAGGAGTGACGGTGATATTTCCGATCGATGAGGATTCCGTGTTATACGTCTTTCCGTTGACAGTGAGAGAGTACTTCTTGGCAATGGGCGTAATGATGGAGAGGTAAGACTCGAGAGTCGATTCGACACTTGAGAACGATTCGATTCGCGAGTTGAAGGTCGCGCTGGCCGTTTCTGGAAGAGCGTTGACCTAAATCCATACCAAGAGTTAGCTGATTTCAAGACGGAGCGTCAACAAGAAGGAGAAGAGATTACCTTGACGCCACCGTGGAAGACTGTAGCTGCTTTGCTAGTTTGGATGAGATACCTGTTCGGCAAGCTCATTTCCGCAAAGTTCTCAGCGACAGACTTGAAATCAGGGTGTTTGCTGAAAGCAGCATCTTCAATCCACGATGGGAGAAGTTCTTCATCTCCATGAGCAGCCAAGCATTGGAGATAACCGTAGAGTGGGGAGACAGGTTTGAGAGTTGGTGGGAACAAGTCCGCGTCCTCAACGGCGCTGACAATCTTGGCAAGCATGCCGACGCTGGAGTGAGCAGCTGGAACAGAGCTAAGGTAAGAATGATGGATAAGTAAAAATTCGCAACGGATGATTGTAGAGCAAACGCACCTGTGGCCACCCAGCATGTCGACGTCGATCTTGAAGTTCCCGTAGCCCTTCTCAGCCGTTCCTGGAAGCGCAAAAGTCTTTCCGTACAATGTCTCCAAACCCATCCCCCCTTCATCAACGATCATGGCAATCCCGTGCTTCCCATAAATCCCTTCGAGGTGTGTTTCAATGTTTATGGCGCCGTATTTTCCAGATGACTCTTCGTCTTGCTAGAAACGCCAAGATATATCAGAAGATGAGAGGGAAGGGGAACTGGATTAACCTTACACCAAAAGCGTAGATGATCGTACGTTGGGGCACGAAACCGGAAGCAATGAGATTTTCGGCAGAGGTGAGCAAACCAATGACGTTGTTCTTGCAATCAGAACTGCAACGGGTATAATGAAATACACAAGTGAGTTCTGAGAACAGAAAGTCTGACAGAAAGCGACTCACGATCCTCGTCCATGAACCCAGCCGTCAGCATCAATCACCCCGGCGAAAGGTGGGTACTCCCATCTATCTAGGACTGAAATAGCAGGCACAACATCCTGAAGTTATGCAGTTGAGTAAAACATCACATTGGGGGTTTTGAAATGGATCACAAAAACATACCTGGTGACCAGTCAACATGATTGGCTTTAGGTTGGTGGCTTCTCCCTTCCAGGTATACACGAGAGAGTATCCACCGACAACGGTGAGTTCCATCGTCTGATGAACCAGTGGGAATGTTTTCTTGAGGTAGGCGTGCAAGTCTCCAAACACCAGCCATCGATCGTCCACGCCAACCTCTCCCATGTCATCGAAGCTCATCGTGGGCTAATTAACAATGGCATTGGCACATCAGCAGTGTGACTCAATTCATCAGATATACCCGGGATTGAGCCAAGGCAGGGATACTCACAATCTGGATGGCTCCAGAGAGTCTCAAACCGGACGCCTGGACGAATTCCTCAGTGTCGTAGATGGCAGAGTAGTTTGACGTCGTGGCAGCAGGGGAAGGTTGGGCACACACATCCGACGAGTAGTGTGCGTGTCGTATTCTCTGGTGGTGGGGGCGGTTGCTCGACTGAAAAAGTGAATCGGCTCTGAACGAAGTCGCTCCAGCCAAAACGCAGGCGAGCCCTCCCGCTGCAAGGAGCTTGACTTTCAGTGTGCAAGGCTGCTTCTTTACGGCGACTCCTGAAGAGTCTGTCTTTTCCGTGGCTGGGTTGCCCATTGTTGCGTTTTTCCCTAACAGATGGAGTTGCAGGCAGAAGAGGGCAAAGTCGCCGCCTGGCCGTCGCGCTTCAAATCCATTTGGGAATGTAAACGTTATTTTTTCGGAGAGTGAGGCAGATATCGCCTTCGTGTATGTAGAAAGCATGTGCCAATGAACTCGATGCTCAGTCACAAGTTTAACTTAGATTCGACAGCTTGAAGGCATACTCGGCGATGGTCAAGAACGTGTGTTGGGAATTCATCTCAACTTGGATATGAGTGGGTGGAGGGTATCATATTGGTAAGAGTAAGAGATACATAACTATTGTTAATGGGAGGAAGGAAGCTCCAGTTAATCGTTGAAACTGGGAATGCAGTTGAGAAGCCGTACTATGCTAGCATGCGATGGAACATTTCGTCGGTTTATTCAGTTTCGTCGCCTTCCATATCTTCATCTTGGCCGTCATCTCCATCTTCTTGGTGATGCTCTTCAACACCTTCTTCATCGTCCTCTCCTTCTTCTCTGTAACCTTCCTCTCTATAGAAAGATCGAGTCGAACGATAGGCGATGACAAGATAGCAAAGGATAAGAAATATTCCTTGGTGAGCCAACAGTTCAGCATGTGAACAGGAATACACTCACCCTTCTCTCCAACCATCACCCGAGACCTCCTCCGCCCCCGTCTGTCCATCCACAGGACCTTCAGGACCTCTCTTCGCGCCCGCCATACCAGGTGGTATCTCCTGCGTCGGAGCTGGCGGTAGCAACGATGTCAGCGCGAGATCAGTCCATTCTAGATGCGGATGGTTCGTCGGGTGGTGTGATGCAAGAGAGGACGAGGCGATGATGGAAACGGGTCCGGACATGGAGGGCAGAGGGTAGGGTCGTCCGTACGGGTAAGAAGGGTGTGATTTTGAAGGTAGTGCTGAGAAGAAAGGTAGTTGTGGGATTATCGAGAAGCATCAAAGTGTAAATATTGAGCAAGGAAAGAAATGAAACAGTCGGCTTGAAGTTTATGAGCAGAGTTGACAATCTGAAAGAGAAGGTGACTTACTCTCTTCCTCGTCAGGTCTTGGTGGTTCAAGCCAAGGGGGTATGTCAACGTCTTATCATAAAAAATTAGGCCCTGATCAGCATTATCGTTCGACACGAGGAAAAACAAACAGCACTATGTGCGTCCGCTATCGCTGTGACTTCTGAATGATCCATAGCACTCATACGAATTCGCAGCAACACGGAAGAACGACTACTCCAGAAAAGAATTGCCTGAAGACTCACTCTCATTGAAACCACCAATCTGTCGACCGGCGAAGCCACCGCTTTCCTCCAGCTTGCCCCAATCGTTCTCAGGTCCGTCGAGGTCGAACGAGAGAAACATATTAGACGACATATGGATGCTGGAGTATCGAGCGTCTGTCATACTGGCTAACTACTGATAGGTGTGAGACTTGATGTCAGATTGTTGTAGGTGCTGGATTGGGATGTGTTGCTGCAAACACCGTTCGGAGTGTCTGTCGTGGTGAAGCGAGTACCACAGACTGAGCAAGAGAAATTCTAACACTCGCACCAAATCGATGTCCGAACCGATGGGGAATCCCCTTCGACCGTTGAGGGTGAACCCCTGCCACTGCAGTCAGTCGCCTCTCACCACGAGTTTCGCTGTGGCGGTAAGTTTTTCTCCTTCGCCGAGTGGAATTGTCAATTTTGGGTCGAAACCACGACAGCATTGAGCTCAGTACCCCCATATTCTAGTACAGGAGAAGAAGAAGTATCGCCATCTTGCTCTAGGACACCACAATTCACAGAACATGGCGCCCAAGAGTATCTATAGACGAGCAGGGGCTCAGCACTTCCAACTGGTCCACAGATCCCAGCGAGATCCTTTGATCAACGATCCTGAAGCCAGTCAGAAGGTCCTGAAGGAAGTTGGAATCAAGAACCAGGACAGAAAGGTGAGCCTGGCGACCTAAGCTGATTATTGCCTTCGAATCTAATCATTGCTTCTTGAAATTTGCGACGAATGCAGGCCGGTCGAACAAGAGCTGAACTCGAACAGAATCTTCCACCTTCAGCCCATCCTCAATCAGCATTAGAAACTGACGCATCAGCTTATGGTATTCTCTACAACGATGCCTACGATTACACTCAGCATTTGAGGCCCATTGGCGCTGCTGGTGGCGATTCTGTCCTTCTTACTGCTGCAGCACCGAAACAGTCTCAGCCAACACCCTCATCCTCGAAAGGTAAAGGCAAAGAATCTGTTGGAGGTGTAACTTTCGAACTACCCGCCGACGTCCTCCCTTCCAAGACCGAGCTTCCCCTCTCCTCAGCCTACAATGCGCAATCAAGTCTGCAAGCTGAACTGCAGGGTCTCCAGCCGGACATGGACCCTCACTTGAGGCAGGTGCTTGAAGCTCTTGATGATGATGACTTTGTGGAGACGGCCGACGACGAAGACGATCTGTTCAACGAGCTTGTAAAGGAGGGTGAAGGTCCTGCTCAGCAGGACTGGGAGTTCAGAGAGTGGGGGTTGGACGATGAGGGAAACCCAGAATGGATCGAGGAGTTTGATGAAGGAGAAGAGGACTTGGGGAGCGATGAAGAGGAGGAGGAAACCCTGGGTAACTGGGGTGCCGTGCGACAAGCATTGAAGCAGCAGCCTGAAGTTCAGGGTGCTCGGTCGTTTGATTCAGGCTCTGAAAGTGAGAACGACGAGGACTATGAGCTGTATGGATCAGAGGCGGCAGACACCATCTCTGGTCTGCCGCAGCTGAGCGTCCTTGGTGGGAAGAAGAGGCGAGGAAAGGCCCCCACAGATGCGACGGGTTGGTCGATGAGTTCAAGCAGTATGTCGAGAAACAAGGGTCTGTCTACGCTGGATGAACAGTATGATCAAGTAAGTTGAGTTGTTTCCAGAGCTGTTTGATTTAACACTCGTTGAGCGTCGTTCTTTGAATGTAGATTGAAGCACTGTATGAAGAAGAGGACGAGGACGAAGATGAAGACTATTCTGGATCAGATCCTGGAGAAGAGGAATCAATTCCAAATCTTGTCACCCGAACAGAGTTTTTATCCGAAATTGATACTTTCTTGGCTGACTTCGAGACGGTCGGATCAAGACATGTGAGGAGGATGGAGGGAGAGACGAACGCCGACAAGCTGGGCAATTTCAGGAACGCTTTCGTACCAGATGAGGAGGAGCAGGGGCTAACAAGGCAGAGGATCATTGAAGAACACTCGATTTTGAAGCTGGAGAAGGAGAGGGAACCGTTGCCGATGCCTGCGATTGTTGGAATGGGTCGCGAAGGATGGGATGCTGAAACCATCATCAGTTAGCCGAAGCCCTCACTTTGTTACTTTGTGCGATACTTACTCCACTTCTTCTCTTTCCAGGCACTTATTCGAATCTTGAGAACCACCCCCGTATGATTCGATCGAGGAGGGTCCCCAAGGTCGCCGAAGAACCATCACAACTCCGAATAAATGCAGCAACTGGTCTCCCAATCGATCAAGAAAACATCCCTGAAGAGTCTGAATATATCGGGGATGAGTCTGAGGAGGAGGACGACGACGACGACGAGAATAATCCGTTGTACGAAGAGCGAGCTAAGAAGGAAACGGTCACCAGACCTCGCAACGAGTCGAAGGAGGACAAGAAGGCGAGGAAGGCGGCAGTGAAAGAAGAGAGGCAATCGAGGAGGATAGAGAAGAAGACTCACAAGACGATCTTTGCCTCCGAGAGGAAGCGACAGGGTAAAGCTGCGGATGGGAAGGTCGCCAACGGGATGGCTGCTGATCTTAGTCTAGCGCGAAGTAGCGGAGTGCACTCACTTGCATAGCTGTAATGATAAACATAGATTTTGGCACCGTGATTGAATGGTACGCTAGTCGCATTGAGCTAGGAGCTGGCCAGAGCGCATCTTCAGAAAATATCACGAGAGCAAGCACCTTCATGAATCCCATTGCTTTTAATCAAACGACCGAAGATTCGATCTTATACATGTTTCACTAACCGTTTGGTTTGGTTAAAAAATACGGCAATGTCACAAACGCCCTCATCTTACTGAGGCGCGAAAAAACGCCGAGCGCCGAGCTTCTCTCCCCTCAACCCTCAAAGAGATCACCAAGATGCCAAAATTCTCTGACGAAGGCAAGGCTGCTATCACTGCCATCCTGAAGGAGGCGACTTCCACCTTGCCAGGCTACTCGTTTAGCTTGGTCTCTGCTGATGAGATCCTGTTTGAAACATGCGGTAAGTCGCAGGCGACCGTCCTTTTTTTTCGCAGACACAGCGCTAATTTGAGTCTTTTCTTTAGTCGGAAAGATGGACATCCTGGATCCCAATTCCAAGGATCTCACTCCCGAAGCTTATCAGTTCTTTGCTTCCACCACGAAGCTCATTACTTCCATTTGCGTACTGCAGCTTGTGGAAAAGGGCCACATCACGCTTGATACGCCTGTTTCCAAGTACCTCCCTACACTGAAAACCCCTCTCAAAGTCATCGAAGCCATCAATGAGGACGGTACAGTGAAATGGGGCTCAACAAACACAGAAATTACTGTCGGGATGGTGAAGTCGCTCCCTTTCTCTTTCAACTGTGTGGCTGAAGTATCTGACTTTATCCGACTTTTCACCGGGCCTGAATCGTCAGATGTGCAACCAAACTAGCGGCTTTGGTCAGGAATTCGCTGCTAAAGTAACAGGTTGGAAGAAGACGCTGAAGGATGGTGAGAAAGGAAAGGGTTTCGTCAACTCTTGCAAGATTGACAATCTCATCTGGACCCCAATCTGTGAGGAACCAGGTACCAAGTACCAGTATGGTAACAGTGCCGAGTAAGCAACAAGCTGTTTAAGGTTGGTAGTTTAGCGCCGCAGACCGCTGATCATCTCGCTGTTTTAACAGATGGCTCGGAATCCTCATAAAAGAAGTCACCGGCATCCCATACGAGCAATACCTCCAAGAGAATCTCTGTAAACCACTTGGTCTTAGATCAACGTCCTTCATTCCTTTCCATCCTGAACAGAAGGACCGACTGGTGCCACTGCGCTGGTTAAATCAGGCTGAGGGCAAGTTTGAAGTCTTGGACAAGCAATTCCCAGGTTTAACTTTGCCTCGGGTGAGTATCATTCCATCTCTCTTTCTCTCCCTTCCTCTCTCCCTCTCTCTCTAGCCCCTTACTAATACATGGTTCTCCTACAGACTATTGAGCAAATTGAGTATCCAGTCGGCGGTGGTGGATTGTTCACAACCTCCTCCGACTACTCTAAAGTTCTCCAGTCTCTTTTGGCCAATTACACCAAAGGAACTCCTTCTGTTTTGCTGAATGACAGCAGCATCAAGTCGCTCTTCACCGGTACCCTTCCTGAATCCGCCAAGCCAGGTCTCTTTGACATGATCAGCAAGTCCTTCGATCTAGATTCTCCTGAAGAGGTGGATTGGAGTACTGGAATGTGCATGTATCTTAAGGATGGTGCTGGTAGAGGTGGATACGGTAGGAAGAAGGGCTCTTGCTTCTGGATGGTAAGCAAGGAGGTACTTCTCTTTGCGCGCACGCTAACAGCTTCTCGCTCCCTCAGGGTGCTGCTTCTTCCGAGTACTGGATTGATCCAGCCAGTGGGATCGCCTGTGTTCACAGCTCCAACTTGCTGCCATTTGACGCTTCAATTATTGCGGAGTACAAGAAAAAACTGGAGAAAGCAGTTTACGAAGGCTTGCAATAGATTTCATCAGGTGTTTGTAAAAACCAGGATTCTTCTACAATCAACAAACACAAATTGACTATTATCATAGACCAAAGTGAGATACAACATTCAAGAGCAAACCGTGTCATGCTAGCTAGTCGCAGAGCGCAAACTATAACAAGGAAAGGGTAACAACACAAAGCCGACAAACAAGAAAACTTGGGCATTCGTCTTTGATTATTTGTGATTTGGTACAGGTACTGTCAAATGCGTCAATGCTTCGGCTTCCTGTGACCCGTCTGGGCTACCCGGTGGCACGTAAGAGGAGGCTAGAGTTGAGTGTCGATATGTGGATGGTGAATCAAGGTCCAGGTCTTGAAGTTCATCCTCTCGAGCAATATTCTCTGAAGTTTCCACAACTATTTCGGTGCTTACTTGTATCTGTAAGAGAGGCTTCAGAATGTTTTCCAAGAGAGGGGATCTCAGCCAAGAAAGCTACGCACCTGGAGGCCACTGTTAGTTGAGATAAATCTTTCTGGTTCTCTGGCCTTCAGGTGAAGGTTACGGTTTAGAGAATCTCCAGGGTGAACTGTTTTGACTGGTAATTGCAGCGGAGCCTGGAACCAGAACGTATTTGGGCGCACTTGGTTTGACGTCAGGTGAGTTTCCATCTCTCTGTCTCCAAGAGGGTCCTGGTACGGAGCTGCAGTCGCTGCGTTTAACTCATCTGGATGCGGGAAGAGATTTTGATTTGCACTTCTAGCCTGGTCTTGAGATCGAACGGGTGGTGCCTTTGTAATGAAAAAGATCACCTGAGCGAAAAAAAAGTCAGATGGTAGACAATGAGCTACAGGATGTGATACATACCAGGGAATTTATGGTGAGATCGATACAAGAGCAACCTAGCAACAGGAATGCAAGCTCTTGCCCTTTGAGGGTAACAAGCTGAGCATAGATACGTTAGAGCCTATTGCCTCTAAAAGATAAAACCCGATACTCACTATCATGATGTTGACCATGCTAGCAACCATTCCCATGAATACCGACATGAGAGTCTTAATCGCCACCCTACGGATCTGGCCGTTGATTCGCGTAGGTGATATCATAAGAGGACGGATAAACAGAGTAGTGAAGCCGCCATTCAAGACAACGTCGTAAGAAACGGTGACCAGGAATACAAACTGATGTGCACCGACATGACATGAGCCAGAGTCGGTGTCAAGAGAGGAGCGCCTGAAAACGAAGTTGATTATGATGACCCCAACGTAGCTTAGTATCGCTCTTCATTGGAAAGCCAAGAGTATGTGGCAGGGAAAGGGGCAAAATCAGTACAGACACAAGATATATTGCTGTCGGTCTGACTTACAACACGCATAATAGGTATGTCGAGTCTTTCCATCTCGACACTCCATTGACAGATCCTCCCACTCTGTAAACCTTTTCTGATAAATTGAGATAGACCAAGACTTTGGTTAAACCATAGGTCCAGATCCACAGACAGTTCGCCGCGTCGCAAGTCCTCTGATTCAGCGCCGTCCCAACTCCAAATACGAGAAGACCAGAAGAATACACCATCAATAACCTAGCGGATTCAATCGTAATGAGAAATCACTACAAAGTTGATTGCGGCGCGTACAAGGTTACTAACGAAAGAGCATACACGGCCAGGCACAAGGTCCTCGCGTGAGAGAAAGTAGTCCAGTCTGCCCTAGAGAATGAATTGAAGGGCCTCATTCGGGCACACATGATGAAGATCAATATGGGAAAGCCTGAAGAAGAGGATACGTTAGAGGTCGGTCGCCAAGGTTACTAGTTAATCGAGCAATCCAATATATTGAGATCGGATAGGCACTCACATGTAAACCACACTGCAGTAAAAGCAGTCCGAGTTGCTATGGAAGGAAATACTGTTGCTGGGCCTAGTATCCCATGGTCTGACATCGACATTGGGAAGGGGAAGCCGACGCCGACAACAGCGAGGAAGGAAGCTCGTCGTCTGTCGTTTTCCCTCCCAGCTAGCGTCTTCTGCGTTTTACGTTTGGTTCTGTTCTGTTGGAATCGTGACTTCGTCCTGTTGCTGTTGAGTGTGTGTTTGCCAGAAAACGTGCCAGAAAACGGTGCTTTTTCTGGCTGTGTGTCGGAAGTCTTGGGCTTTCGGTGGCGCCAAACCTCAATCCATTGTTTACACCGGCTATAAGAAGGGCGATACTGAACATGGTCAATAAGATGTATCCAAATAATTGCTACGATGATCTAAAGCTGTATGTAGCTTCTCGTGACATTCATTCACAGGAAAGGCTCTAGATCGATCTCGAGCGACGAGCAGGGGAAGGAAATTTCGAACTTCTCGAGCACAGAGGGGTGCAGAATACCTATTGTACCTACAACCAAGTCTCCAGTCTTAGAAGTTGACCCCGGCAGAACAGAACCTAGAGCAGACTTGAGACCGTCGAGCGGTGAAGCGTGAGGAACTGATGTCTCGGCTGAAGGTGGCGTAGTTGGGCATCTGTAATGGATGGTAGCAGCTCTACCAGGGAAGTAAGTCGGGTCTGTTGAAGAATGGAGAAGAAACGATACATATGAGCGCAATTGTAAGGGATATTGAAATTAAAAGCAAGCTGTGGCACGCACCTTCAGCTTCCTGAATGTAGTATCCGGTCGTTGCGTCCGAAGAAGCGGTTCCAATGTACTTGATACCCAAAATCCTCATCATCCTATCCAAGAGACCGTGGACGACCTCAAACCCAGCGGTTTTATTACACCACAATGCAGCCATCTTCCTGATGTTCTTTGACCTCCTCTCCAAGGTCAAGTCTTGAACAGCAACGTCAGACACCTCGAACAACTGTAGTGGGATAGAGTGCATTCTGTTTTCACGAAGCGTCTTGAGAAGACCTGGGAGTAGCGAGGTTCGGACGATTTCGTATTCGATGGTTGCTGGGTTTGAAAGGGAGATGGCGTACCCGCCTGGATCTTTCCTGTTGAGCCAGGCGAAGTTCTCGTTGTGTGAGCACTAAAGGCAGTTCAAGCAAGAGCTGGTCAGGTGCTGATTGTTCGAACGTGAAAGAGGCCATCTTACCAAGATGTAAGGCAAAACCTCAACCCAACCAGCCATAGCACATTCCTTCCTGATCAGATCCGCCAGCTTGTTGATGGGCAATACTTTTCCCACCGTGTTGGTCCTGGGGAAAGTTTTGGTGATTTT
Organism: Krasilnikovozyma curviuscula; assembly: GCA_014825775.1. Lineage (NCBI taxonomy): Eukaryota > Fungi > Basidiomycota > Tremellomycetes > Cystofilobasidiales > Mrakiaceae > Krasilnikovozyma > Krasilnikovozyma curviuscula. The sequence goes on along the minus strand of MVAQ01000140.1, from coordinate 44,640 downwards.
GTTGAAACCATAGGCAACGGCAGCGTCTTCCATGATATCACACTCATGCAAGATGTCCGATCGAATGGCTGGGATAGACACGACAAGCTCTTCGTCTGGGTTAGTTGCCGACACAGATGCAGTCAATGACATTCTGTTTAGAAGTTTGGCAATTTCAGAGGCAGAAAGCTTTGGTGTGAAGCCGCTTGCCGAGTTAATGTAGTTGACGGAAGCTGTGGTGATTCTGGGTGCGATTTCAGGAACGATCTTAGAAGAGCCATCAGAGTAGACAAGTTTGACGGGCTCAATAGTGAATGGATTCTCGGAGTATTCAGCGAACATTCCACCCATGATAGCAGCGACGATCTCTAACTTGGTCTCGTCTGTTGCTGTCATGTCGATAAAGACATTCTTCGTCTGGAGAGTAATTTTGGAGTGTTGCGAGTTTATGATAGGTGGCATAGAAAGAACTCTGTCTTTGGAGTCGTAGATGATGGGGTAAACTGGTGATTCTCGGATTAGAGGCAAGAACTTGCTCAAGTGACGATCGTTCTGAAACACGCCGGTAGAAAAATTAGTTCAGTGTGTTCAGTGTGACTCCCCTACTAAAGTCAAGATAACTCACTTCATAAAGAGTCATCAGCTCAGAGCCAGTGTACTCGGTGTCTTTGTTCAAAGGGGCGAACTTGATGTCGTCCTTTGGCAGAGCTTGATACCTGAATGGCCCGACGATTGTGTCCAAGTCGTGCGTTCCAATAGCAACGAACTTTCTATTCCTGCACAAATTCGCATGAAGCTTGTCTTGTAGGTCGATGAAAGAGTCGTATGACGATTGAGTGAACGGTTTGGCAAAACGGAGAACCAGCGCAGAGAAGAACGGTCGAATCTGTTTGACCTAGAGCAGGAGATGGACGAAGTAATTAAATTCAGCACGCAGAAAGGACTCATTAGGTAATCAAAGAGCTATTGATACTTACTGAATCTTCAACGTGAACGGTAATCATTTCACCCTTTGGTTCAGCGAGTTTGTAAACTGGAGGCTGCTCCCTTCCCAAAAAGATGTTCAAAGCTCTCGCAAGACCTTCGATACACAACAAATCGTATCTATATAATGTGAAAAGTTTGAGGAAAGGCTGGTCAGATAAACAGCACTGAAACAAGATTCCACTGTTACTGCACGAAAAAAAAGGTGTTCTCTGACCTGTTGGCTGGGATTTCAATCTTAAGTTGAGGCTCCTCCGTAGGCAAGCCAGCTTTCTTAGCTGCCAACACATCCTCCGTAGTCTACATAACGGTAAGCAGACAGTCACACAATCAGACCCCATGTTTTAAAGCTCAAAGGGCATTTCGAGTCAGAACGAAAGACGGAAATACTCACATCTTCATCCAACTCAATCCCGAAATCGAAACACAACTGGTCAAATGCTTCTTTGGCTATAAAGTTGAACATAAGGTCAGTAAGTGATGTGAAAGGAAACGCCAGATAGAGTATAGAAGTGGGACCTGCGCCAGTGAGGCGAGCAGTCAGAGAAGGAAACAGGTAAAGCTCACTGTAAACCTGTCCAATTCTCTCGTAGAACTCAGCCTTATTGACTGAGATGGTAGGCATGGCGAAGGAGTTTGGGTCACAGCAATTATCCTGAGCTTCGAGATCGTGGCTGCTGGTGGCCAAGAAAAAACCCAGGTCGAACGCAAAGGATTCTTCTGACAGCCACTGCTTTATCCCTTCAGTCTCTGAACCTTCTCAAAACCACTGTCAGCTCGTAGTTAAAGCCTGAAAAGCCCTTTGGCTTTTGTTGAGGTCGACAATCATGGCTCTGAAGCTGTCATCCTCAATCTTCCGACAATTCATTCAAACCCAATCAGCAGCATGTTCCTCAGCATCAGCTCCCACTTACTCCAGGTTTATTCAACGCTCCCATCCATCAGCTAGTCGATTCTGCAGTCTATCTAGGTCTCCAGCTTTAAGTCGCAACTTTACGACGTCTTTCCCAGCGAGAGCGCCGTCGTACGCAGGTGTCTACAAGTCTGGAAGCTCTTCCTCATCCTCTTCAGCATTCAAACCTGGAATGAAGGTTGCCAGGCTACCCTCCAAATCAGCCAAGCCAAGGAAAAAGAATCTAAAGACCGCTTTGGCTATCAAGCAGAGGGATTCCAGTCCCAAGCTGAAAATGAAGACGCACACTGGTGCTGCTAAAAGATTCAAGCTTGTGAAGGAGTATGAACACTCCTCTATGATCGGAATGACTGTCAGTGTCTTTGCTCAAAACTGCGGCTGCTCGAACGAATGTGAACTGATTTGGCCCTTTTCCTCGCCGCGCGGTCCTTGTCACAATAGATTCTGAGAAAGAGAGGTCATCACCAGAGGAGAGTGCGATTAGACACATACAGAGCTAAGGCAGCATCTCATCGACTTGTTGAGGTCACTGAACCTGTAGGTGTTTTACGTTTTTCGTTGTGGCTTGATTAGCGCCATGACCTGTTAACTCATCTTTTCTTCTCGATAAATTACTAGTACCATATCAAACGAGTCAAATTGTTGATGCCCTATTGGAAGAAACACTTGAGACACGTGACGAGATATTAGGTGCGATAGAGAATGGCAATGTAGAATGGAGGAAGGATTTATGAATAAACATTATATCAGATGTTGCGTGAGCCTGGAATCTGTCCGTATCATCCACGGCGACTCCTCTGCAAGCAACTGTCCCAAGCTTATAAAATCAAAGACGCCAGGAAGGCACCGTTCTCGCAGGCGCTAATCGTTCCGCGAGAGAAAGCATTAACAACCAACGACTTCTCAACCGCCAATGAGTTTCTTTGGATTCGATGCAGGTAAGCACAAGCTCTTACTATGCATATCTAGTATAGCTTCTTAATGCTTTTCCTTACTTGGCAGTCCTTCCCGAGAGGAGGGACAGAGAACCTCCGCCTCAACAGCAGCAAAACGACTTTTTCAACCTTTCGAGCTCGAACAACGACCTTTTTGCCGCTGGAGAGGAAGAAGATCTAGCTGTAAGTAATTCTAGGATATGTTTCACGGTGAAACACCTGACGATTGGCTTCTTTTCCCATCTCTCCGTTGCTGCGTGGATGCCGTTTTGACTGTGATTTTCGGGTTCGTCAGGTTTATACTTGGGGTGAGGAAGGATACGATGGGCTAGGGGATGCTTTGATCGAAGAAGGAGATGACTTCAATGCTGATACCTTTGGAGACGACCCAATCGGTGAGTCAAGACTTTTTTCCTTACTGTGGCAGCCTTTCTCGCTGACTGCTTCCCCTGGTAATGATGTCGTGCAACTAATGAAACAGGCAACGACTTCGACTTCGAAAAACAGAATGCTTTCATGGACGACAGGCCTCAACGAAATGTTCCAAGACAGCCATCTCCACCACCACAGTCGAGAAACGCTGGAAGCAGACCTGTCGGACAAAATCAAAGTGGATCACTCGAATCTCTGTGGGCTGATGCTCCCTTGAATTCCTCGACTACCTCTCGTAACAGTGCTTCTCTCCAAGACGTTTGGGGTGCTCCTGCATTAAATAAGAGCAGGGCCTCACGTAGGTTTATTTCGTCTCTGGATGCGTGTATTCTGCACTCACGCTTTTTGTTTTCAAATGTTAGCTTTCGGCCAGTCCCCAGTACAAACCCCATCTCCTTCCCACCAAAGTTTCTTTTCTGCACAACCCCAGCAACAACAGCCTCAAGCGACTCGTCACAAAACACTTGAGGAGATTGAGGCAGAGCTGAGAGCTGGAGCTCAACAAAGACCCTCTCCAGTCGTGTCTAAGCCCAAGACAATGACTATGGAAGAGATTGAGAGGGATATGCTTATGAGAGCTCAAATCAAACAGCAACAAGAAGCGGATGCTATAGCCCAGCAGACTGCTAGAATGAGAGAGATGCACCTTCACCAACAACAGCAACAGCAACAGCACCTTCCACCACAGCAGAGGGTGCCGCCTCAATTTGTTGGTGGACCCGGAGGATCACAACCACAACCAGGCTCGCCGTTTGGTGGTGTCGGAGTATCTGCACAGCAACAGCTTCCACCTCAACAGATGCAACAAATACAACAAATGCAACAAATACAACAACAACTTCGATCGGATCCTTCTCATTCAATGATGTTCCCACCTCTACCGGGTCAAACAGCTGCTCCAGCCGCATCAACGGATGCTCTGAGCAGTCTTGTGGGATTGGACGAAGAGCAGAAGAGACTTTTCCAGTTGGAGATGGAGAAAAAGATAAAAGAACAAGAAATCGGTGATGCAAAGAGGAAAAGAAGAGCTTGGAAGATCCAGTCTATGGTAAGTAACCCACCGCGAGTATTCATTCTCTCTCCCTGCCTTCTCTTCACTAACTCAAATCGGTACTCAGTCGCAATACAACGATATCATGACTCGATCAGACAAAGACTTCATCACTCGTATTCAAGTATCTCAACTGGTCACATCCGATCCGTATGCTGACGACTTCTACGCACAAGTCTTTGGTGCTATCATGAAGTCACGTCAAGGTGCTGGAGGCGGTGGAGGAGTCAACGTGATCCAGTTTGGCAAAGATGGGAGCGGAGTAGCTGTTGGCTTGCCTGGTCAGAGAGGTGGGGGGAGGAGAGATGTGGCTATGCAGAGAATGACTATGCAAGTCAAGAGAATTGTCGATGCAGCCAAACAGAGGGAGAAGGTTGCTGGTGAGTATCTTCCCGCAGTTTGGCGTTTGTACTCAATTCTAACGAGGTGACTTTTTACAAAAGCCAATGCTGGACTCGAAGGTGCGCTGGGAAAGATCAGTCTCCGATCTTATAAAACCGCTCCAAGACCAATGTTGGAAGTCAAGCGTGATTCGGCTCACTCTCCATCGATTGCCAAAGCCACTGGCGCTTCTGTTGATGGCAAGGGTGGACTTGCTCCAGCAGGCCAGGCGCTGTCCCGAAAACAGGTCTTGATTGCTCTCGAAACTTTGTACGACAACGTCCTTCAGTTGGAACAACTCAGAAGATCCCAGCCTCCGGCTCATCAAATCCGGGGAGAAGTTGATGGTGAAGTCCTCGACGACAAGTTCAAAGAATGGCAGAAGGCTTACGAGGAGAAGGTCACTGAGGTTTACAATGGATTGATGGTCGGAGAGGGAATCGACGTTAGGTATGATTTTCTCCTTTCTAGTTTGGCACTACCATTCTTTTCTGACCTCAATTTATTTATTTATTTTAGCGTCCCACATCCTTTCATCTCGCTTCTGGGTCCTCTGAAGGGAAAACGCTTGCTGCCTCGTGTTCTTAGACATTTGTCTAACTCTCAGCAACTCACCATCCTTACCTTGCTCATTGCTTGCTTCCCTCAACTCGATGTCGTTTGGAATGCTCCTCGACCAATTCCACCCCACACACCCGAAGAAGCTGCAGTTGAAAAAGAAACAGACGCGTTCTTGAGCTTGGTCATGCCGTGTGTCATTGGTATCCTCACCCAACAATGTGACCTGAGAATGTTAGGTGGCTTGCTCGGAATACTTGTCTCCAGAAGTGATATTGTGAGATTGACCCGGACAAAGGTGAGTAACCTTTTCTATTTGGCTTTGTCTTCTCCTGCAGCTGGCGACTTATCCGGGTGCCGCCGTTTTCTTTTTGTTTCTTTTTTTCAGCCCGGAGTTGTCCTCTTAACTGTTTTGATGTCGCGAGCCTCGGTCATGGTAAAGGGGGAGCCAGATGTTCCACTAGCTTCAGCGGAAGATGCTCAGCAATGGACAGCATCATACAACAACTTGTTCCAGCACTTGGCACCACAATTGCCATCTCTCTTCCCTTCAGCTCTCATCCCTGCTTCTTTTGGCCCTCAATTGTATCAGCGAAAGACAGTTGCTGGTATTGATCAACTGGATCAGTCAGTTTGGCAAATGCTCGCATCAGGTATGTTTTCCACTTTGTCTCCTTGAGCCTTCAGCTGAGGCGGTCTTCCTTGTTCATTAGTGGCACTCCATGCGGATTTAAACCAACAACAAATCCTCGTGTCTGAGCTGCGAGACAAAGTGATGGAAAACGTGCTCACTGCCAGACAAGGTTGGGGTAAGTGCCCGCTATCGCTTAACATTAGCTTTCCACGCCAAAAACTAACCGTAAACTCCACAATAGTCGACGAGGAATCCGGAAGAAGGAAGATTGCAAATGTTGACACTTTTTTGAATGCTCTTGGGCTGGACAGCTCGCAATTAGTAGTTGAATAATACTTCTGTCATCCAATTTTCACAACACTTTCTCACATGTCGCAAAATCAGGCGAAGGCCAGCTACTCCTTTGATAGAGTGGTACATAAAATCCGTTTCATATACGATAAAGCGAAAAATACAATGGGCGAGATGATGGAAGGTAATACAGTGGTTTTGTGGATGCTATGAGAGAGTTGGATGCTTTATTTGGTTTGATCATTGCGGCTGGTGGAGCTGCCTCTTCTCCCTTTGCTTTTGTTAAACTCTAATTTCTTCATGTCGTCCGAGCTCTCGTCTGCGTCACTTCCTACTGCGCTTCTAGTCTCTCCAAGTCCGAAAACTGCGTCCATTCGCCTTCTCCTCATTAACTCAGCCTCGTCCAACTTTGTCACCACTGAACCAGTGGGAGTTGGAGTTCTCGAAAGAGCAGCATTGATGAGGTTGGTTATTGGCCTATTCGGATTTGGGGTCAGCGCCAAGCTGGTTGGAGATGGAAGAGGCGATTTGACTTTGCCTTCGGAGGAATTGGAGGAACCAGCCAGTTCCATTGGAGCACTAGCCGGAGATGTTGCAGTTGCGTTGATTATTCTGGACTGGTGTACTTGTGGCCCACTGTCTTGGCTGGATCGTGGAGATTCGTAGAAGTCAGGTCGCAAGATCGAGCTTGAAGACGTGTCGTTATTCACAATGAGGGCGGGAACAGGGACGTGAGGAGCTGGAGAGCCAATAGGGCTTGGAGTACCACTAAGGATTGGAGTGGCAAGTGTTGAGGATATGGAGACGTGGTGATGTGGCTGTGGTTTTCCATCGCCTTCTGTGGGTGAGTTGCTTTTGAGAGCACTAGAGGATGGTTGCACATCGGGTGGTGGTGGACATTTCTTGGGACGTGTTTGGAAAGTTAGCAACTCGTCCTCATCTCCTTGACCGAAGGAGCGGCCCCTCTGATGCATTCCCTTCTTCTGTCTTCCGACATTCCCAGCTGGCTCCAGTGCTTGGTCAAAGACTGCCTTCATCCATGTCGACATCTGCGTCAAGATGCTCTCTACCTCAGGAATAAGTGACGACATCTGCATGAAGCCATGTCCAAATCCTAGTAGATGGCACTCAAAAAAGTCAGCTAAGACGACGCGTTGATGTGGCAACGAGATCTACCGGCACCCACCTTCAATGATTCTAACTTGGACCCAGTCTTCTTCGTCTTCCAGTATAATTGGATCAGTACCAACTTTTGCAGAAGAGCCGGGTGTTGAGGGTCCAGAACTCATTCTAAGTCCCTCCCCAAACTTGGCGCTTCTACTGGTCGAAACTTGAAGGACTCTGGCCCTCTTGATCCTTTTTGCTTCTCTGATTCTTCCGGCAAGAATAATGGTATCTAAACGGAATTTCAGCCCTTGAGTAAAAGGTCGATCGATGAGCGGCAGCATCTGCCGTGCACTTACCGTCGATAAACGGATCCTTCTCCCCACAAAACATCAACACTGGCGGGAACTCAGAAAGTAACGCAGATGGAGCCAGAAGTGGTGATAGGTAGTAATCTGTTTCGAAGTTTGGTGATTGTTTTGGGCCAACGTAGAGAATGGCCATGGCCCTCATCATTGACGGTGGAATGATCTACGTGGTATTGGAAGAGAGGAAGGTAAGCGGTCCTCGAAGTTTAATTATTCTAGTAGAAGCCAAAGTCACTCACTCTGTCTTGGAAAAATCCAGTTCTGCTAGTCATGGTCAGTCTGGTACCAATGGGAGCTCTCTTCATCCTCTTTGCTCTGATTCTGGCTTCATCGACTGCTTCGCTCAATTGCAGCTGTTGAGTTTCCAGGTCCATTTCTGAAGTTGGAGTTCTGATTCTCTCATCAATAGATTTCTCGTTGTCATCGGATGGGACAAGGTCTTCTTCTGACAGGGAGTCTGCAATCTCGTCTGGAGAGTCTGTGTAAGTTTCCAGACCGTTAGGACCAAATAACCTGAGTTGTTTTGGAGACTGAATGAGATTACCTTTTTCCAAGTCGGCGACACCTCCGATGAAAGATGGTAGCTTTTTGCTCAGGCTTCTACCCCAACTCTGGCTACGTTCCATCCTCCCTGGTTTCCTCTTCCTCGCTTCAAGGTTAAGATCTGGAACGACAGAGAGAGGAGACCGATGACGGCCATGATCTTTAGCATCAAGCATTCCTGGAATATGTGACGATGATTGTTCTGCTTTGAGGACTTCAAGGTTGGCCGGTGACATCCAGGCTGAAAACCAAAACAAAGTTAGAAATGTACAAAGCGATGTCGTCCAGATTCAGCTTACAAGTGAAATTGAAATCTAAAGCTCCATAAGCAAAAACAAGAGCCAACGGTTTCGGGATTGGTGTCGGGTTTTCAAGAATTTTGATGACAATCGTCATGCAGATATTAGCACCTCTGACAATTGAGGCATTTGAAGATAGATTAGATAGGGCAGCATCCCTGTACATGATTAATTGGAAACACTCACGCAGAATCTCCTGATAAGATCACACCGATATCCTGTGATCCACCGAACCCTATAGCCTTGCCTTTAGTCTGAATAAGAGTAAGATACGCGTCGAATCCCTCGTCGATGGGCCATGGAAAGGGGTCTGGAAAAAAGACCTGAAGTTGAGCCTTACTGGAATTTTACAAGACGATCTGCAAATGAAGGGTGAGCGCTCACATTCGGGTGATTTGCCGTAGTCAATGCTCAGCACAGCTCGTCCTGTAGTTTTGGCCCATTTTCGAAGTCTCTCCTCGTGATGTTCAGGGCCCATGGAGACTTCAACAGAAAATTAACAGAGACAGTCAGACATGTCATTATGAACTGAGGGATAACGAAATACTCACTAAACCCCCCTCCTGGAAAATCCAGCACAACCTCAGTCTCGCCGGAAAGTTGCGACTCAGGCTTGGGGTAGAATAACATCGCTCCAATGGGCTCCGTATATTTACTGGAGTGTGGCCGAGGTAAGAGGAGATGTCGAACATAAGGAAGAGACGGTCGATGGTAGCGGGTGAAGATGCGGATCTGATGTGGGGAGGAGATGGTGCACGATAGGAGGGGAGGCAGGGATACAGAAACCACAGCAAGTCCAATAAGAATTTGTCAAACATTGTTTGAGAATCAATCAGGTAAAAATGGTTAAAGTTAGAGGCTCGTCTACAGACTTACGTAGGGGTTCATTGCCTTCTCCCACGTAACCCTAAGCATGTCGACTGTAATCACTGCTCGAAATTTCCTCAACTGAATAAAACAGCTGTAGTCAGTTACCATTGAAGAGAAGTTTGTAGGACTAACGGACCTTCTCATCAGCTTCGTTCGCGTAGATGATGTAGTAACCACTGAAAATCACGGACGCGAGGTCTCTCAACCATTTTGGTCTGATCGTCATGGCCGTAGCGAATCCAGCATCAAGAGCAGTGACGATCCAGGTAGCTCTGTAGTAAGAAGGAGAATACATTCGGGCTAAAGGTTCCGGTGAACCCAATCCAATGATGGCATCGATGTGTCGAATGATGTAGAGGAGGGTCAAAGTTGAGGTGATAATTTGATAAGGAGAATAGCGAGCTGTACCAGATATCAGAATATCAGTCAGCCCTAGAACGTTGCTGGGGTAACCCAGCTCGTTGTGATGGCGAGGCAAGCATTGTACTAGGAAACTCACAGAGCAAGCGGTTCAAGTAGCGTGGGATACCAAAGAAACCTTTGGGGCCATTTCTATTGCCTTTCACGATCCTCCAGACCCAGAAGAAGGTGACAATAAAGACTTGGGTACGTTTCCAAGCTGGATTAGGCCTCCCCAGCAAGTGGTCAATCATAATTTGGCCCTTGGCCCGCCAAACCTGGGGTAAGAAACGAGGTGAAGGGAACCAGTTCTGCTCGGATTTGCAACCTCGAGGATATTGCCTTGTCTAGAGAGGGAGCAATTGTCTGTTCCGACTTGTATGGCAGCTTCGCCTTGGTGAAGGTTGGGCTACAGAAAGCGTTTCCGGTAATCTATCACATGCCAAAGGCCAGGCGCTGGCTGGGGAAAATCACGGGTCGTGCTTGCTTGTTTTTGTTTCCACACAATTTTCAGGTTACTCGGTTCGGGAAAGAGAAGGTCAGTAAGCAGGAAAGAATTGTGTCATAGGGCAGGAGTCTACAGAAGTCTATTAACAACATTCTTCCAACAGAGATCCGAATCAACTCAGGCGACCTACCAGGCCAGACGGCTCAAAAGACACATGGTCCACAGCTTTCGACGGTCGTTGTTACATTGCCAACGGTCGTACTCGTCTTGACTGGTCCTTCAACTTGCGTATTCTGGACGTCACATCTGATCAGAGCGGCGCTGCTGCACAAGCTATTTGGAAGCGTTCCTGTCGCTGAAGAGTTGTCCTCCAAATCCAAAGTTTTTAGAGTCGACGGGAAGGATGACGGGATGGTGGATAATGTGTTTGAAGACAAGTTCAGATGGGTGAGGGCGGGAAGGAGATTTGAGAACGAGGTCGAGAGAGATGTCAACAAATTCTCGCTCAAGTCTCTTCAAAGCAGGTCCAGAAAAGTTAGATTGGCGCTAAAACTCGAAAATAGGTGATGACTAACAGGAACGTTAAACTCGAGGGAAGACCACCAGACGAGAATGGGTTGCCAGTCAACCCCTGAGCTCTCACTACCAGGGTTGTCAAATTACTCGATTGAAGCCCAGTAGGGAGAGAAGTACCCAGATTCGGATTTGTATCAAACACGAGTGAACGAAGATTTGTGTTGACGGTAGATGATGAGAATGCAGGACCAGTGAAGGCGGTTTTTATCAAAGAAAGCGAGGTGAGATTGCACAAGGTGTAGAGCGACAATGGTATTGACCCAGCTACAAGATGGACACTTCAGGAAACGAGCAGCAGGAGATGATACCACGTAAAGAGAACCTACATGGAATAGAAGACGAAATGGAACCAGTGATTTGGATGGTTTGAAGCGCAACGATGTTTCCGAAGTTTGAGGGCAAGCTTGACGGGATACCAGGGCTTGTCAGGACACTAAAGAAGCGATATAGAAATAAGTTTTAACAGTATCTTTCACTGAACACGCAACATTAGCCCTCTTACATCTGAATGACCCTGTTTTCGACATCACAGGTTAGTCCATTCCAATTACAAGGGTTCGAGCCCTGGAACCAACCAGCATCTACTAAAGTTGCTTGAGAGCTAGTAGCACGGTAGATGCTTTGAAGAGCGCACCACTGCAACCCACCACCAACACCACTCAATCCAGACAGAGACACAAAATCGTTTGTCGCGTTGCTCAACAGGCCTTCACATTCGCTGCAGCTGAAGTTCATTGGTGACTTGTTAAACGACTTCAAGCACGATGTCAGAGTTGGGATCTTAGCTAATGCAGACGCTGATGCGATGGCTGCCATTGAGACTGAGAATGCTGATTTTTCAGCGTAATCGGACGCTGACGATAACGGCGAGATGGTGATGGTTTTGGTCGGAATCAGAGTCGTTGCCGTTCCAGTTCCAGAGATTGATCCAAGAATGACAGTTGTAGAGTCGGTGTTTCCTCCCGTCGCTGACGATAAGCTAGTTGATGTACCAGATTTCTTGGTGAAGTAGACGATCAAATAACCCAAGAGAGACAGGAATATGAGGATGATAACGATCTGGTTCAAGACGAAGGCACTCGTACCTGTTCAGCTGTATGACAAGAAGTTTGGCATGAGAATACTCACAATCAACCAGGTGGCCCATCTCTTCCAGATGCTATCCACCTTCAACCTCAGACCCAAATTGGCGGCGCAACTCCTGTTCTTCTTATCCTTATTCTGACGCTTTTCCGGTAGTCTCAATGGACTCCAATCTTTTAGATCGATTATGCCGGCACCATGATAGATGTCGTCTCCCCTGAAAGCTTCCCTGCCGGCGCTGACATCGTATTCCGTGGTGTTCTGTTTCTCCAACCGCTCCATTTCTAAAGCAAACTCGATTGAGTACCTATTTCATCAAATGATGATTTAGGGAAGCATACCTTTGGATACCCGCCTTCTGGCAAAGGCTTTATTTTTGGTATCAACCCATCTCATGCTCGTCCTCTTCGCGAGGCCCTTCGCACCCTCGACGAACTTGGACTTTTTAGGAGTCAAGACAGTGTCTTTGAGCAATGGATACGTCTTGTGACCATCCTTATGGGGATCCATAGTGGGAAAAGAGAAGGGTTGAGCCTGTTTCTGAGATATAGGGAGTGATGGCGATGTTAAGATGGAGATCTCCTTCGAAGCTTGCGATTTAGTACCGTAGATCATGGAGAAATCTAAAGGAGGTGGTGTATGGCCGTATCTCCCTCCTCTGTTCGATGGGATTGTCGTGTTGTGAGTGGATGGTGGAGAAAAGGGGTTGGATCGTAAGGTAGCGCGATTGTTGTGATTGTTCCGCCAGATTGGAACAAGTGGTGGTGACGATTGTTCAAGCCTAGACAATGAGTAGGTTGAGATAGCTGATTTTGGACAGACATCAGTTGGGATGGTCGATACTACAGAGTCTCTGATCTGACAATTTGAGGTGGATGTTTGAAAGATGGAAGACTCTCGTCCCTCGTAAAATCTAGTAAAGGTAAAGGTTGGTCTTCTGGAGTAGTCTGAGATACCAAACATAGTGATATCAAGGTCAGTTTAAAAGTTGTGATATGTAGGAGGGTGGCTAGCAGATCCCTTTTAGCTGCTTCAAACTGGAATGCAATTGAACTTTGGTGAGGGTCGAGAAGTGAAGGGATGGTTGGAAGCAGAAATCTCCCATTTCGTAGGAACATTTCTTCAATTAGGAGTATATAATAACAGCAAATGAGAGTGGGTCAGATCGTGAGAAGAAAGGGAAGGATATGAAGCACAAGAAGCTGTCTCTCGAGAACAAAGGGGAAACAACAAGTGGAGCGAGCTCAAACTCTGAAACCGGCTCTACAGGAAAATGTGACAACATTTCGGTATTCCTTTCAGGAGAGGCAAAGAGTCGGGGGTGGTTCAACGTGCATTGTATTTAAATTTTGGGAAGGAGACCAGCGTCGTGAGCATAGGCAAACAGGAGATTAAGTTGCGCGAGCGCAGACTATAATAAATACGACAACAAAGTAGTTTGCTTTTTACTTTCAAGATTTGAAACGAAATAAAATAAATCGTCAAGGTTTGATCATTACCAGGGTGAAGTACACAGCCAAGTCTCGTGATACTTCGAAGATCACAGAGCGAAAATCTTTACTCTGGGTTTGTTTACTTGCGCTGTCATTCAAGAACTTGTCACAAGCAATCGAAGTGGTAGTTTGGTTCGATCAGATCAGAAGCATTTCTTTTCATCGCTGAATAGAATCTGGAAGCTCGATCGAAGGTTAGGGTTGAATTGCCCACGTACCATGAGACCTAAAGCCGAGACGCAATTTTGTCACAAACACACAGAACTAGGCCAGAAATCGTAAATAAGAATGCCTAGGTAAATGGAATCCATGTAGTGCGTGATGGGTGTCAACATTGTCGTGCTTTCGTAGGAGGCAGAACCGCGAGTATAAACCAGCACTTTGACTAGAACTTTTTTGCGACAATGGGTAACACTGGTACTGCAAAGTTGCCGTGATATGTAGTTTCAGTATCTGGGCTCGAGCAGTCGAAGAGAATTATAACTTAAAAATATACTCTGGAAATTAAAACTGTATAGTTGTGTCGCGGCGTTTCCCACGGTCGACCTAGGCGGCGGCCACTTCAAGCGCTAAGCAAGGGCAATTGGTGAGCGCTGTTACAGGTTGGTTTCGTTCTCCTCAGCAGCAACATGAAGATTAACATCGCCAACCCAGCCACTGGGGCTCAAAAGCTCATCGATATCGGTAAGTACTAGGTTCAAATATCAAGTGCTGGGAGAGTACAGCTGGTCTGGTTGGCGAGATAGGGGAGACTCTGAGAGCGGCGAGGGAAGCTGTCGTGAAACCTGACTGACCTTTTGATGCTTTCTCCTGATGGGATAAATAGATGACGAGAGAAGAATCCGTGTCTTCTACGACAAGAGAATGTCCCAAGAAGTACCAGCTGACTCGTACGTGCCAACCGTTCTTCACCTGCTTTCACCAACGACTTGCAATCTAACAATTTATCTTCATTGTATTCTAAAACCTTCTCAATTCATCGAACGAACCTATTCTCTCAACTGTCATCATATCCCATCAAACTTCAACTTGCAATCTAACTGCATTATTCCTACTCTATCGACCCCTCCTCGAAATTTACCCAATTATTGAAATTCAACCCATAGCCTCGGTGACGAATGGAAAGGATATGTCCTCAGAATTACTGGTGGTAACGACAAGCAGGGTTTCCCAATGAAGCAGGGTGTCTTGCTCCCATACAGAGTCAGACTCCTCCTCGCCGACGGCCACTCTTGTTACAGAACCAGAAGAGCTGGTGAGCGTAAGAGAAAGTCGGTCAGAGGATGCATCGTTGGAAACGACATTGCTGTCCTCTCTGTTGTTGTTGTCAAGAAGGGTGACGGTGAGATCGAAGGTTTGACCGACAGAGTTGAGCCAAAGAGACTCGGACCAAAGGTACGCTGATTGTCCTATCTCGCAGCTTGTTGTTACGTTGCTCACCCTTCTTTGTCTTTGTTTAACAGAGAGCCACCAAGATCAGACGATTCTTCAACCTCTCCAAGACCGACGACGTCAGATCCTTCGTTGTTCGCAGAACCGTCACTCCAAAGAAGGAGGGCAAGAAGGAGTACACAAAGGTCAGATAGCTGCTCCATTATCTTGAGCACTGCCCGATAGCCGGGCTACCTCCTTGGCTGCGTTCATGTTACTGATCGGTTTCTTTTGTCCTTTGCTCTCTCAGGCACCATCAATCCAGCGATTGGTTACACCCGAGCGTCTCCAACGTCGCCGACACCTTAGATCTCTTAAGAAGAGAAAGACTGCTGAGGTTCAAGAGAGAGCTAAGGAGTACACGTGAGTTTTTTTTTCATCTTTGGAAACGAAGCTCATTTGCTGACTTCATTATCTGCTCTTGTAGTGCCCTTCTTGCTAAGCGTGCTGAGGAGAAGAAGGTTGCTTCCAAGGCCAAGAGAGTTGCCGTCAAGGCCAAGAGATCAGCCGCTTAAACAAACAAACTTCTTGTTTCGATGTTTTGGGCTAATTTCCTTTCCCTATCAAAATTATCATTAGGGATGGTTTAGTGGTTGGGTATGGATGAGGACGATTTTTGGAGAGTGATATGACTTCATTTTCCTATTCTATTGTCAAAACCAGTCGAAAGAATATTTAGCGAGTAGTGGAAGGTATTTTGTGAAGTTGAGATTGCACGCTGCAGAGCTTTCGACTTCAAATAAACTTGATAAATTCCGGTAAATAGCTTGAGTTCCCCGATACTGTCCATTAGGCCCAAGCTGTTCCTCAATGCTGAGTGGAAGCTTGGTGTCGACAAACTCACAAGTGCACGTCAAATATCTGGCGTTCAAAACATTGGACCTTACCTTCCCGCGCCGTATCGACGACTCAGATTCGCCTTGATCCCATTTCCATCACCCATCCCCCCATTATCCTCTATCCACTGCATCCTGCGCTGAAGAAACACTGGCTACAAGTTAGGGAGCTCAAGGGCATTGCTCTGTCAGTATGGACCAGCCTGCGTCGACCAGAGCTCCAATGCAGGACCCTCCTTCCAGTGACCGACCGGCGCCCAACTTTCGTACCATATCACCTACCCCTTCAAGAATACCAGTTCCTGTATCGCCAGCAGTAGCAGCCCATCGAAGGAGGGAGAGTGAGAATTCAATAGGGGAGAAAACAGGGATGAGATTTGGGCCAGCTCCTCTGCCCAAGTTGGTCAATGGACACGGTCGCTCAGCCTCAGCAGACTCGACAGATAACAGCAGAATTCCACTAAGGTATACCAGAAGGGATGCTAGCGTGCTGGATGCATCAGCTTTGGCAGCCTTACAGGCGCTTTCCTTGCAGAACTCGTCCGTCAGCAACGCCCTCCCCAACGGCTCTGCAACTGCCTCTCTGTCGAGCTTCAAAACCAACGGATTCGGACCAGTCTCAAGTACATTTGCACCCTCTTCCGGCACTATTACTAATGGGCATGCCTCTCGTAGGTCATTGTCAGGCTTGTCGTCAGCCCATTCGTCGACATACGGCTCGCCGTACACAGTGTACCAACCAAGGGTCACGCTGAGACGCTCTGTCGGTGGTTCGCCTACTCAGTCGCCAACCCATGAACGTAGATCTAGTGCTCCTGGTACTGGTAGTCGAACGACAGGCCAATGGAAGAAGAGTAGCAACGAAAATATGCGTCAGACGGTGTCGAAACGCCCTTCGTTCGGAAACTTGGACGGATCAGAAGCCGGTGATGAGATGGATGATGAAGTAACTTTACGAGAAGTGAACGAAGAAAGTCCTCACCTTAAAAACAAAGGTCTAGGAGACATCCATTCACCAATGCGATCCAACGACGACTTCGACCCAAACAATCTTCTCAACCCCAGTTCACCGTTACTCAGTGACGGTTCAACTCCGCCAGCGCTCCCTCCTCGTTCCCCTTTGCGTCCTCGAATGTCAGGTCAAAGCGATGGTACCCCTAGTCGAGCCAACTCTTACGATGGTATTTGGTCTGAGGGAGACCCTGCTTCAGCTGGGCTCCCTGGCGGGGACCACGCGGTAGGACAGGTTACCGGGCTCGGTGTGTCAGCGGTCCCCAGGATGTCGATAGCAGACGGAAGCCGTCGACAAAAGTCCAGAAACACCTTGGAAGATCGGGAATTTGTGAAGACACCTGGAGCTGAACTCTGGCTGAACGATGACACAGAGCCGGAGGGTGACTTGGCAATTCCTCGAGTGGTCAGAAGCTCTTCAAAGTCTGACGAGGTCACTCCAATGAATATTGATGACGCTGTGGTTGAGGGAGAGAGAGCACCAACGCCGAGACTTGCGAAGGATGGCTCTCGCATGAGCTCCCGGGCTAAACGAATGCGAAGGGAAGCACGAGTAAGTTGCTGATTGCTTTAAATGATCATTTTTGAGTCCACTGACATAATCTGCTGCTTCACCAAGGTCACCTCGAGATACCTGGGTGACTACTCTGGTTCTGGAGACAGCGATTCGTCTGTTGGAAGCGGAGGCTCCTCTGCTTTTGGGAGCAAATCGAGCGCAAGAGGACGAGGACGAATATCACCACATTCACCTCGACATTCACCTCTACTGGGAGCCAGCACAGAATTCTTGGGCTCAAAGTCTCCTTCGTGTCCCACTTTCAACAATTTGAGTTCTGAGCCATCTTCTCCAATCGCTACACCTCTTCTTGCACCTCTGGCAGGAGTGGGTTCAACAAGCGTTGGTGCTCTTACACTCAGCGACTCACGACTACCAGATCAATCAACCCTTGCCCACAGACCTGCCTCTCAACCCGCGCCCCTCCCAAGAACGCCAGCCACAACCAGGCGAGGTCATCTGCTTCACGAAATCCACTCCACAGAGCGATCATACTCTGATGATCTTCAACTTATTCGAAACGCTTATCCGCTACCATTCACTCGACCTGCCAGCGCCAGCGCTGAATCTTTCCGACCGCAAAGTGTTGCTTCTGAATCCACTTCCACCTTTTCCAACCGAAATTCCACAGCATCTACCAGTCACACTTCCACAACATCCATGACGACGGCAACGACCACTGCAACGAGCGCTAAGCCACCCCCCTTCGGCTCATCTAAGTCGACATCTTCAGCTACCTCTCCGGCAATTCCTGGTATCCTAACTAGTGCTGAAACTAGAGCGATTTTCTTGAACTTGGAAGCTGTGGCATCGTTAGCTCAACAGTTTGCTGGCATACTGGAAATTGTGTCAGATGACAATGGAGGCAACGGTGACCGCGTTGGAGAGGCGTTTGTGTCGATGGTATGTGCATTTCTGTTGTCTGCAGCATACATCTCAGCAATGCTGACCATTGTTATGTTTTCACAGATGCCCCAGATACAGGCGGTTTACACTTCCTACTGTTCTCGACAATCTGGTGCCAATTCATATCTGGCGAGGCTTATGCTCACCCCGAAATACACGACTTATTTCACTGAATGCTGGTCGACAGTTCAACCACACACGAAGGCTTGGGATCTTCCTTCGATTCTCATCAAACCCGTTCAACGAATCCTCAAATACCCACTTCTCCTGTCTGACCTCCTTGAGCTTACGCCACCATCGCATCCAGACTACCCTAACTTGAAAACAGCTGCAACTACCATCCGTGCTGTTGCTGATGAGATCAACGAGGTGAAAAGAAGGAAGGAGACAGTTGAAAGGGTGATAGGTGGTCGCTCGAATAGAGATGTGTCAGGTGCTTCATCGACCATGTCCAGAACCTCCACAGCTTCGACGAAGGACAGCAAATCCAAGAAAGGCAAGCTTGTCTTTGGCGGCCGAAAAAACACACCTTCAGCACCAGCACCAGCTCCGATCGCATCTTCTTTCAACGCTAGTACTCTCGCTGAAGTAAGGAAGAGCGAATCTCTCTATGCTAGCCTGGTCGAACGGCTGACTTTAGCTGAGAGCACGTCAAAGAAGATGGGAAAGAATATTGTCAACACAGAGAAACGAACGAGGGAAACTTGGGAAGCTCAGATCAATATGATTGAGAACTGGAGGAAGATGATCAATCTCAGTGGTCTTGAGCCGGTCGAGGATGTGCGAATCGAAGCTTTCCGGGAAGTGCTGTTTGACATTGTTTCAGGTCCTTGCCAGGAATTTGTGAGTTACAGTACACTTCTCCTAGGCCTTCGCACCATTTTCCGACTCACTTTACTCTTTGTTTCACAGGAGGAAGAATTAAGAAACAGCATCCTTCCGACGTTCAACAAACTGTTCATGTTGTGCCAAGGGCCTCGCGCAGTGATTCTTAAGCGCAACTCCAAACTTGAAGACTTTAGCCGTGTCACCAAAGCTGGACCACGTTCAGCTCTACCGACCGACAACACGATTTTGGAAGGAGCTGAAATCTTCTACGCTCTTCATCAACAGCTCGTTGCCGAGCTCCCATTGCTCTTGGACGGTTACCGACAGATCATGGATATGGTCCTCCGAGCTCTTGCTACATGTCATGCAAAGTACCAAGGGGCTGTACATGCCAAACTGGTACAGTTTTGGACTGAATTCCCTCCTGTGACTGGTGATGTGACATCCGATGAGCTGGCTGCTGCCATGAGCGGTGAACAAATCATTCAAACTTGGAAGGAAGCCTTCGATCCAACTATTGAGGTCATTGATCAGCTTGCGATCACTCAGAAGAGTCAGTGGCTATCGATTCTTCGTTGTTTGCTGTTGTCTCTCAGCTCTAACAGTAATGATTTGCGTATAGCCTCAGCAAGGTTGGTTGACCAAGTAGTTCACACTGCGTCTGGTAACTCTAGCTCTCCAATGTTCTCCGACCAGCCTGGTGCTCGTTCCAGCATCATGTCTCCAACCAGCAGCAATCCTCGAACCCCTGTAGAAGGGGCAATCCCTCGAACGTCCACAACGTCTTCTGGCTCTGGGGAACGGCCCATGTCATCTTACTTTGTCGACGACCATCCTAAAACCCGCTCCAGATCTTCCTCCCTTCTCAACACAATCTCAAGTCCAGTTACTCCCCCTGCATCTCCTGGAATTCGACCTCATGGCCAATCGGGCACCAGCACTTCGGGAGGCGGCATTTTTGGCTTCAGGAAGTCTGAGAAGAAGAGGTCCAACGACACCGACAATAGCTCTCGCAACCCTGCTCTGGCTCCTCCCAAGCCTGAGATCATTGGTTTCAGTGGTCCGATGATCCCAAGTCTTAGTTTCGATAAAAACGGACGTGAAGAGCACTTTGCAGAATCAGTTATCAGACGGTTGTCTGACGCTAAAGAGACTTTCTCAAGCGAAAATAGTATCGTTGATGACGACGCATTTGATGCTCCACCTATGGTCATGAGACGACGTCAAGCAGCTGGCGATGTCTATAACGCAGTTATCCCTGTTCGTTCATCAACTGTCGACAATCACCAAAAGCGAATATCTCACCATTCGAGGACGTCATCTATTCAACAAGACTATCACAAGAGACATTCTCGAAATCCTTCTGAACCTATCCGAATCAGTAGCATTCCTACCACCACCGAAATCGCCCAAACTCCTGTCTCATCGCAGAAGAGGGTGTCTGATGCATCCAAAGTTGGTATCTCTCCTGGTCCTAGTTACTCGGACACTCTTCCATTGTACCCTGATCAGCAGAAAGAGTTTGAGGGTTTCCCATCTGCATACGATCCAACGCTGTACAAGTGTGAATGTGGTAAGCAGACCGTCTCAAGCACACCACACCCTTAGCGACCTCGTCCTGAAATTCATTATCTTCTCTGCAGTTGCTGATTTCGACCTGGGTGGATTAGAACTGACTTATATGGGTCACGAGTTCTTGAAGATCAACCGAGGAGAACATGTCGACATCTTGTACGAAGTTGGCAGAGTTGACGAGCTGGAAGACTTCCCTCTCGATGTTGGATGTAAGTTCCTCTTTCGATCTCATTCCTGATTTCTTTCACTGATCTAAGACGTTTCTGAACTAGTGGAAGACGATGGTCTCCTGATCGGACGAACAAAATCTGGACTTACCGGCTTCCTGCTCTGCTCCTTCTTGCACCCTCTGTTTGAAGGCGCCTAGAGGAGCGTACATCTCAGATCACTATCATTAAGATTATTCTATTGCACCTTACTGTATCTTCTCAACATTAAAGAATAGTATTGCTTCTAGACGTGCTCTGTGTCATAGATCTATATCTTCACCTCAGGACTTTTCTCATATACCCCTTACGGTTACCTCTGTCTTCTTTTTTTTTTGTCTTGTCTTCTCACTGGTATCTTGGGCATCGTATAACATTTCCATTCACGTTCTGAACCTCGCCAGTGCCACTGTCGGTGGAAAGAGATTCCAGGCGGTCCTTCATCCGGAGGTCGCCTTTTTTTGTCCCGTAACCACAATCTTGCTTCCTTCTAGCTCTCTTTAAAGATGCAGAGGCTTCAGAGGAACTCCAAGAGGCTGTGTACTATGCTTGGTGCCAAGTCAGCGTCTACGGCAGCCATCGGGCGTTCGCAGATTGCTTCTGCTCGTTGGGCAATGGTCGTGTCCGGTGCGACGACGTTGGGCGTAGCTGTGAATCTTGCTTCTGTTTCTCAGCATATAGAATCAAGACGCTAATTCTGATCTTGTCCCATTCAGGTCTGGTACTCCAACAAGGCTCTTTCACCATTTGCACCTGAAATTGCTCTTGACGCCCCACCGACACAGAAAACCAACGCGCTGAAATATATTACCGCTGAAGAGGTCGCTAAGCGGAACAACAGAGAGGACGGATTGTGGGTTGTGATAGACAAGGAGATATGGGACTTGACAGATTTCGTAGATATGCACCCAGGTGAGAGTTCAGCTCGGCATGCCTTTCTTCGCTGTTTCGTCCCTGACTGAACGTCTTGTCCGCTGCTTTTTCTGTCTAGGAGGTGCAAAAATCATCGAAAGAAATGCTGGAAAAGACGTGACGAAGCTTTTCAAGCCGAGTGAGTGCTGTCTTCCTGTATTCGCGAGGCTTATAACTGACAACGACATCAGTTCATCCCCCAAACACTCTGCGCGAGAACTTGTCACCAGACCAGAAAGTTGGACTTTTGGATCCCAAAGATGTGGATTCTTTTAGCGGTGGACTCAGCGAGGAGGAAGAACGAATCAAGAAAGCCCGAGAAGACATGCCCCATATCGACACGATGGTGAACCTCGATGACTTCGAGGTTCAAGCCATGAAGGTTAGTGTTCTTGTCAAGTAATGGCATTAAGATGTTGTCTGGTTCTCGCTCGATTGGCTGAGCTGACTGTCGATAAGTATCTCTGCTTGTCAGGTCCTGAGCGGAACCGCCATCGCCTATTATACTTCGGGAAGTGACACAGAATCTTCGATGCAGCAAGCTGGAGATGCCTACAAAAAGATCTTCTTCCGACCGAGGGTCATGAGGAAAGTCAAGGACATTGACACTTCAACGACCATTCTTGGTGTGCCGACGAGCCTCCCATTCTACATATCCCCAGCTGCCCTAGCTAGGCTCGGCGATCCAGATGGTGAAATGAACTTGGTCAAAGGAGCGGCTCAGAAGGTACGTTTCCAATAGTACTTAGCAACAACAATAACAGTCAAGTAGCTGACCGGACTCCATCCACAGAACCTCCTCTACTGTATCTCATCTTACGCGTCTTGCTCCTTAGAGGAAGTCTGCTCTGTGAAGGAAACAGATCAGACTCTGTTTTGGCAGTTTTATGTTCCTCCTGATCGGGTGAAGGCAAAAGCTTTGCTCCAGAAGGTTGTAGACTGTGGAATGAAGTGAGTCCGCAGCTGTTGCGTTGCACCAGCTGTAGCGCTGATTCGTGCGCTCTTGTCGTCTCTTTCTCAAGGTCTATCTGGGTTACTGTTGATGCGCCTGTTGGTGGTAAAAGAGAAAAAGACATCCGGCTTAAGCTTGAATTGGATCCTGTAAGTTGAAGGCTGGGTGACAAGCAGTGATTCTCATTCTGACCCTCGCTCTGCTTCTCCAGCCATCTGATGTGGTAGAAAAGAAGCCCCAGTCCACGTCTGAGCAGTTATTCAGCGGTGTCGA
Organism: Krasilnikovozyma curviuscula; assembly: GCA_014825775.1. Lineage (NCBI taxonomy): Eukaryota > Fungi > Basidiomycota > Tremellomycetes > Cystofilobasidiales > Mrakiaceae > Krasilnikovozyma > Krasilnikovozyma curviuscula. The sequence continues at coordinate 21,813 of MVAQ01000140.1, read as the reverse complement.
TCCAGATCTCACTTGGGAAGACCTTGATTGGATGAGAAAGATCGCTCCAGGTTTACCCATCGTCATCAAAGGCATCGGTTGTGTGGAAGATGCCCTTGTTGCCGTAGAACATGGCTGCGAAGGCATCGTCCTCTCTAACCATGGCGGGCGACAGCTTGATGGATCACGACCACCAATTGAAGTGCTTCAGGAGATTCGAAAGCTGCATCCAGAGGTCTTCAACAAGACTGAGGTCTTTGTAGACGGTGGTATCCGACGGGGAACCGATGGTACGTGTATTCGACTCACTCCTCCCAAACTGATGGCAGATACTTAGCTGATTGCCTAAACACACTACAGTTCTCAAGGCTCTTGCACTTGGTGCTAAAGGAGTGGGGCTGGGCAGGACTTTCCTCTACGCCAATGCAGCGTATGGTAGTAGAGGCATTGTCAAGGCGATTGAAATCCTGGAAGGCGAGATTATAACCGGTATGAGACTGCTAGGTGTCACCAAGATCGATCAATTGGGACCTGAGTTGATCGCTCAATAGAGTAGTAGGAGTAGATCTATCAGATTGAGGGAGACGCGCTTGACTTGACTATCGCAATCATCTTCATGGCCAAAGAAAACGACCTGATATTGTCTCTCTAAGACTTTGATCAGAGACACTTCTTGCTGATCGTTGGTGTCTGACCGTGTCATCCACTTTGGCAGCTCTGCGCGCGAATTCGGTACGACGCTTACTGGACGATAAACGGCCACCATCACCAAAAACCTTGATTCGCAGGCATGTCTCGCTTTATGCGTCAATCTAAGTACAGGCATGTGTTTGCCTCTCCAACCAAGAAGGAGAACGGATACGAGAACGTCAAGGTCTCCAACTCTGCCTTCGATACGGATTTGATTGCTGCGTCCGGCGTGAGTACATCAAATCTATCCTATCTTCAGAAAGATTTCGACCTGGAGGCTTCAGTACAAGGCGAGGATGGGTAGAAAGATATCAGAAGATGGTGTAGGGGGGTTGAACTGACATCAGAAGGCTGCAATAGGTTGAGATGACAGGTCTCACCCCTTGCCTTTTTCACTGACGTCGCACGACCCTCTGCCTCGTTGTTGGAAGAATCGATCTCACCTGCGGGGTGCTGTGATGTCTCAGCAGGACAATACAATGCTCATGGTGTTGTAGGAGCACAGTTCTTCTTGACATGGCCTCCGAAGATGTTGGTTTCGAGTCCGTCTCCGGTTCAGCCCCCTCTGTGGGCCCTTCCCCTTACAACAAAGGCATTCTTACTTCAGCACCTCTTTTGCAACTTCATATCTTGAGCTTCCAACTGACTGCTCGTTTTTTCAACTTGGCAGAAATACATCTCTGTCAACTGGAACGTCGCAGGAGGTGGTGCCTTCGCTGTGCTTCCTATCATCTCACCATACAGCACGCCTTCAGCAACCGGTGTCCCCTCCAAACTACCTGATAACATCCCATTGGCCAGAGGTCACTCCGCTCCGGTGTATGTCTGACTCATTCTCGAGTCTATTAGGCTCCCACATGGCGTCTCCTTACTGACTGGGACTTGCTTGCGTTTAGCTTGGACACGGCTTGGTCGCCATTCTCAGATGACGTCGTAGCCTCAGGTGGTGAAGATGGCAAACTTTTGGTCTGGAAAGTCAAGGACAGCGACTTCGAAGGGTGGAATACTGGTGCTGCCGATGAAATCAAAGCTGGTTTCGAACCCGAAATCAAAATGTCCGCTGGTGGAAGGTGAGTGTCATTATCAGCTGCTCCATCACACTCCGTGACATTATAGATATTATACGAACATCTGCTGAAGCTTCACCTTTCGTTGTGGTTCGTTGTCTTGCGGTCTCACAGAAAAGTCGGTCAAGTTGCTTTCCACCCCACTGCAGAGAATGTTCTCATTTCAGCATCAGGTGACCACGTCGTTCGAGTCTGGGATATCACTCACTCAGATGCACCAAAGATCTCTCTTGCTCCTCACGGAGACTCCATCCAGGGATTGACCTTCAACTCTACTGGTACTCTGCTTGCCACTGTGCGTAACGTTCGAAATCATGTTTTGGTTTTAAGTCCAAAACTGACGATTTGTTGGTTATGACTCATTCAATCAATTATGTGTAGACTTCTCGAGACAAGACTCTCAGAGTGTTCGATCTTCGAGCGGGAGGAGGTCCAGTTCGGTCCTCTCCAGGTCATGACGGTGTCAAGGGCTCTCGCCTTGTTTGGTTGGGTGACCAAGACAGAATTGCTACCACTGGTTTCTCAAAGAGCTCCGATAGACAGGTGAAGCTGTGGGAGACCGGTGGGTTGAGCGAAATCAAGACCATCACTTTGGATCAATCCTCTGGTGTAAGTTCCTTTTGATTTCGAATTGGGTGTGAGAAGAACAGTTACTAAGAATGATATGTGTCTTCTTCTTATCTAATTTAGGTGTTGATGCCATTCTACTCTGATGCCAACAACATGCTTTTCCTTGCTGGCAAAGGTGACGGAAACATCAGATACTACGAATACGAGAACGACAACCTGTTCTACCTCTCTGAATAGTGAGTGACGTGCTGCTCAATAATATGCTTGAAGTCAGCTCCAAATAGAATCTGATACTGTTCTTTTGTATCGGCAGCTCCTCGAAGGAGCCACAGAGAGGAATGACTTTCATGCCACGAAGAGCATTAAACACTTCTGAGAATGAAGTCATGAGAGGTTTCAAAATCTCAGGAAGCATCATCGAGCCTCTTGGGTTCGTTGTTCCCAGAAAGGCTGACAACTTCCAAAGCGGTGAGCGGAACCTTCTCCACCCTTCGAAACGGTATCATTGCTGAGATTTATTCTCTTCCCTTTTCCTTTTCATTCAGATATCTTCCCGCCTGCTCCATCTCTGGTTCCAGCTCTCACTCCTGATGAGTTCTTCGCCGGCAAAGTTGCACCACCAAACCTCATCTCCCTGGAAGACGGCACCGCCGCGAAGTCTGCTCCAGTCACATCGACCCCAATCCCAACCCCAACAGCAGCGGCGCCAGCACCAGCACCAGCTGCCACTCCATCTACAGCACCAGCACCAACACCAACTCCACCCGCAAAAGAACCAGAAGAGCTGGCCCCCATGCCAAAGGAGATCGTTCAAGATGAGCCTGAAGATGAGGAATTCGAAGAGGTACCCGCTCCAAAGCCAATTCCTGCTGCTTCCACCCCTAACTCAAAGGTGATTGATGACTTGAATCCTATGGTCCTTGCAACCAACTCTGGTTCCTCCACCCCAGTGCCTCAAGCGTCCTCTGGCGCGTCTTCTGCAGAGGTACATATACATATCCCTCCTCTCTGAATTTCTCTTTTGTCGCTCAAGTGCCGAGACCTAACTGCATACTTTTAAAATCTTGTCTCTTGCTTCAAACAGATTGATCAGCTGAAGAAGGAGAACGCTGCTCTAGTTGCTGAAGCTCAAGACCTGCGTGCCAAGATGAGGACCCTGGAACTTCAAGTCGAGTCGATGAAGGCGAACGCATCTAAGATCGCTAAGCTCTTAGGAGATATCCATCTCTAGGCACGGCAGCGTTGGATAGATGGCTATGGAGAGAGTGAGAGGGTAGAAGGTGGCGATCTTAAAAATAACAACCTGCTTCTTAGAGCTTCAGACTTCCAAAGCACTCATTAGGCCCTTTTTGCACTTGAATGGGATACGATGATATTTGTTTCTCTGCTGTAGTCCAGAGACAGACGCGAGACAGGCTTCGCTTGCCCAATCGGTGATTCGCGCATGACGCAAAGGGCGAGCGAACGTGCTGGATCCTCCCTCGAGAACATCTTTTTAGCTGCTCCACCTCTCTCTCCCCCTCAACCACATCTCGAGATCTCCAGCCCATCTTCCCACTACTCACCGCCATGTTCTCTGCTGTTCGAGCTACCGTCAGACCATCTGCCTCCAGACTCGTCGTAAGCTTTCTTTCCCACCGGCCGGTCAATGGGACTGGTTTGTCCCATCTCATTCGACCCTGAACCGCTCTTTCCTGCTCGATCTCTGCCAGTCCCGACGTGCCTACGCTACTGCTCCAGCTCCAGGAGAAGCCAAGGAAGCTGCTGCCAACAACTGTCAGTCCGTCCCTCATCGTGTCGTTTTAGGGTTCCATTGATACGAGCGCGCGAGGCTGATTACGACGCTTTGGTCTCCACACCAGCCAACACCATCTACATCGTCGGTGGTCTCGCTGCCGTTGGAGGACTGTGGTACTACCTCACCCAGACTCCCGAAGGTAATAAGGATCTCAAGGACGTCAAGAACGAGGCCGAGAAAGCTGGTGTTGATGCCAAAGCCAAGGCTGAGGAATTGAAGAACAAGGTACGTCTGACACGGCTGTATCTACTTCTTGTTTCTTCTTTCTTGCTTCTTGAAAGGTATCCGAATTAATGCCTGCCGCTTCGTGCTCAATCTACCATGTTGATATCATCACTCCGCAAACGGCTCTTGCCTGTTCTTCTGCCTATCTCATTACCCTCCCTCTCTTTGCCCACCATCGATTTTGCTAAATGAAGCTCAAGTAATCTTCACCTCCGTGCGCCAGCGAAAATAGCACCGTTGTGAGTACCAGTACCCGGTTCCTGTTTCGTTCGGTGCTGGGACTGTAGTTTAGTCGCTGATATCCTCGCATCATTACCGATAGGCTCAAGTATACTTAAAACCATACCTGTACATAAGAAGGAAAGAAGACAAACTCGGACAGGGTTTGCTCACAGTTTCTTATTGAATTCAAAACAGCCTGATGTCTTGCCAACCTTGAGTTTTCTCACCATGCAAGCGAGAGATTGTAAACGAGCACGAAGATAATTAAAAAAACTAAATAAAATAAAAGCTGAGTCAATCACTACTCAGAGCACTGCTGCACTCTTCGATCGCAACGAGGGATACTGAAGCTGATTAGATCGCGGCGACATCAATGCGAAAGGTTGAGTCTGATGGTCTAAATTTTCTTACTCGACCAACAGCGAAACACATCATAACGTAAGACTGGAAACGTTCCATCTGATCAGTGAATCTTGTTTTCGTAGAGATAATCTATCAGCGCCACCCGGGTTCGAAGAAAGCAAAAGCAAATTTGAAGTTTGAGCGGTATACTTTGTTGACCAAACCGCACTCTCCTTCACACATCTCAGCCCAGAAGACTGCAATGGGACTCTCTGAACGTAAATCAAAGCAAAGGATCGGAAATGATCCTCGAAATCTAGCCTGGGCGAACGGTAGGCGGTCGAAAACCTTCACCTCGAGCTCGTGCACTAAACTGATAACCCTTTTGGCCCCATAGATACCTCTTCTTTCGGACACACATATTTGGCCAAAGCAGGACATGTAGCTAATACTGCCCTGGGCCTTAACTCGAATGGGTTGGTCAATCCTATTGCTGTAGCTCGTAAAATGGACAACGGCGGTATTGGTGTTGGAAGAGCTAGAAGGGAAGGCGAAACTGAATCCAGTGAGTAATCATCATATGGTACACTTGAATCATGTTACTGACTTGGGGTCCATTTCGTTCAGACTCTTCAAGTCAAGCCAACGGATTGGAAGCTCTCCTCAGGAGACTCGCTTCAGCCTCAGCATCACCTTCACCAGGACCTTCTTCTCCAGCTGAGACTGAAACAGCAGAACAACCTGTTGCCTCGTCGTCAAAAACTCCAATGATGGGTTTTTCCAGGGCGACAACGACCGATATCGTAGCGGCGCCGAGTACCGTAGAGGTTGTCGCAGAGAAGAAGCCTCATAGACTTGCGTACGTTTGAGTTCATCTCTATTGAAGCAATACAGAAAGCTTACCATGTTGTGTATTTATCTAGTCACCGTGCGAAGTTCTTGAAATCTAAGAAACTTGCGACACTTTCTTCCAACCCATCAGCCATGTCTGAGATCCTAGGACTTTCGAGCCCATCACCATCCCCTGCACCATCGCCCGCACCATCAAATCCAACTCAGGGGGCGTTGACTTCTCTTGCATCCGATCAAGATCAGTTGATCACATCCTCGACCCTGTCAGTTTCAGACTACTTCAAGCTGCGAATGGAAGAGAAGAAGAAAGCCATGCTGGAACGAATCGCTGCTGCTTCAGCGGGTGGGTCTGCAGCTTCCACTCCGACAGAGACTCAACCGGAAGTCACGATAGAAGAAGAAATCTCAATCGTTCAACCCATCCCAGTCTCCTCACAAACACCATCTGCTCTGGTCTCCACCACAACCACTACCACAACAACCACAACTTCTTCCACTGAGTCAGCATCTCCATCGGTTTTAAGTCACGAAAAGAAAGAGCCCAAACGACGTGCTGATGGAACTATCGAGGGCCGTGGTGGGAAGAAAGACAAGAAGGCACTCAAGGCGGCTAAGAAGCTAAAGGAAAAGGAAGAAAAGGAGGCTGAGAAGGCAAAGAAGGAAGCGGAGAGGTTAGAGTCTGTCGGAAAGGCTGATTACACAAACGTCGCTCCTCCACCGGCGAAGGACAAGAAGAGGAAGAGAGATGAGGTCGAGGAGAAGGCAGATACAGAGGAAAAGGGAGACGCAAAGGAGAGCAAAGAGGAGAAGAAGAAGAGAAAGGAAGAGAAGAAGGCTAAGAAGGCTAAGAAAGAGAGTTCGGATTAGTGAGATGGACCTGCTACCGCTTGCGGGGGCGATCCAGTTCTCGCGTAGATGATTCTGGTTTTTGTGGGTAACTTGGATGCAGGCTGTAGTCTACTTATTTATTAGCTCTGTCATGCAAGTGTACGAAAATTCAAGATGATTCATGTTTGTCGGTCGGTCAATCGCTCCATTGCGACGTCGCGTTAGGAGATCTGCTTAGTTTTTTTCATGTTTCCAACACTTTTACGACGATTGCGGATTTTTCTTCTTTAAATCCCTGTTTAAATTGTCTACCGTAAGTGCAAGAGCGCATTTCTCTCAGTTGAAGTTGCGGTCCAGCTCCCCAGAAAATAAAAACAAAACGCCACCCAAAATTTCCCTCGAGAATTTATCTCGCCACTGGCACGAAGACAACCCTCACAGCATCCACATTCACCATAGAATCCAGCCAACATGGTAGGCAGCTTACATATATATGTCAGTGGTCGTATGATAGCTTCTAACTTCGTTTAAATTATTTCTGCAGCCTCAAAATGAGTATATCGAAGAATCCATCAAGCGACATGGTCGTCAAATGGATGTGAGTCCTATCTGTTCTCATTCTGATGAGCTATTCGAGCATAGCAGGTTCACTGACTGTTATAAACTTGTTCTATGGTTTCATTAGCACGAAGAGCGAACGTCAGTATAATTGCTCTTTCAAGACTTGCCTGCCTCCTCGCTCGCAGTTCTGGATTTGTTAACTGACCATGACATTCCCCAATCAGGCGTAAGAAGGCGGCTCGTCAAGCTCACAAGTCCTCTCAGTACACCCAGAAGTTGTTCGGTTTGAAGGCCAAGTTGCACCATGCGAAGAGGCACAGTGAGAAGGTTCAGTTGAAGAAGACTCTGAAAGCCCATGACGAGAGGAACGTCAAGCAGAAGGATGATGGAGCTGTTCCAGAGGGTGCTTTGCCAACGTATTTGCTTGACAGAGAGGGTCAGAAGGTTAGTTCTGCTTTCGAATTTTATGGAGCTAGGACTCCTGGCCCCCGTCCGGCTCAGCGCATTGACTCAACTTTCGCAAATATCTTCTAGGACGCCAAATCTCTGTCATCGGCAATCAAAGAACGACGAAAAGACAGAGCAGCAAAGTACTCTGTACCTCTACCAAAGGTCAGGGGTATTGCTGAGGATGAGATGTTCAAGGTATTGAAGACCGGAAAGAGTAAATCTAAGAGCTGGAAGCGTATGGTCAACAAGGCTACGTTTGTCGGTGAAGGATTCACGCGAAAGCCTGTGAAGATGGAGAGATTCGTGAGACCGATGGCGTTGAGGTATAAGAAGGCGAATGGTGAGTATCTTTCACTCACTGCTCCTAATATAGCTGTAGCTGACCAGAAGCTTCTTTGTTCATCATCAGTGACTCACCCTGATTTGAAAGCTACTTTCCAACTTCCAATTCTTGGTGTCAAGAAGAACCCCCAGTCACCTATGTACACTGTGAGCAGTTCCTTCCTTCGGAACGTTCTCAATGTAGCGTTCTTCTTACTGAATTCATTTTCTTTACTTCTACAGCAACTTGGTGTCATGACAAAAGGTACCATCATTGAAGTCAACGTTTCTGAGCTCGGTCTTGTTACTACAGGAGGAAAGGTCGTTTGGGGTAAATACGCCCAAATTACCAACAACCCAGAGCTTGATGGGTGCATCAATTCGACTCTGCTTGTCTGAGGGCGAACTTCATTGTGTTTTCTTTCTGTTTTATTGGCTGTATTTGTTATGATTTGTATGTGATGGTACCGGTTCTTTCGAGCAGACTTCGGAGATGGCCAGTTAAGCTTTTATGTAGTGGCCACAACAAGGTCGGACGCTTTCCAGTAGGGCTTTCACTTCTCGCAATCGAGTCGGACAATAACTCTGCGCTACACTGCATTTCAGCTATCCCTTTCCTCTTAAAAGTGGAGCAGCGAGGGCATGATAGTGGACGCCGCAACGCATAAAATAGACTGCATTCCTATTGCTTTGATTAGAAGGCTTCGATAATGTTTGCAGTTTTATTTGAAACACTGGGGCTAGGTGGGTTTGAACCCATGACGTTTCTGTTGCCTCCCGCGTAAGAAGCGAAAACAAACAGCGGTGCGCTTCGATGTTTACAGTTAGGAGCCGGTAGTTCTAATTTTACTTTCTTTCCCCTGGGTTACTTAAGAATTCTTTTCACACCCACTTCCTGCCCCAATCACCAATATAAAACTCATCGAAACATGACAACTCTTGCTGCTCCCTTGCCCGGCTTTATTCTTTTGGGCGGGATCCCTGCTGAGAGAGATTTTTCTCCCTCCATTCTGTTCCTTGTTCTGGTAAGATTTTCAGCTGCACATATCTCTGAGAATGCTGTCATGATCAATGCTCCGATCCCAGTACGCGATGTTGCTCGTCCTCTTCATCTACCGCATGGCAATGAAGGAGAGTAGGGACTGGATATTGCTTCGACCTGGCCTTTTCGTTGGTATTAGGATCGCTGGGTTCGTAATGCGTGCGTTACAGTCCAAGGGGAACTACAGTGAAACAATTTTTGGTGAGCCTTATCACCACTGTGCGTCTGGAAGACAAAACTGAACACCTACGTTGCTTCTCCAAAAGTTATCTCTGCTGTCTTCCTGCTCGTGGGTTATGTCTTCCTCGCAGAAGCGTTCATCTTCGCCTTCAACCGATATGTGCACCTCAACGCTCCTCCCTGTCACCTGATCAACCGAGTAGGTACCATGTTGCATATCGCCATCTTTTCTGCTATCATCACTGGTGCAGCAGCGGGCGCCATGATTTCGCAAGGTAACATACGATTCTCCATGATGAACAGAGTATCAATGCTGACATTCGTTGTATTGTGAATTGAAAGTGATCCAGAACCCAAACTCAAACACAGCCAAGACGGTCAAGGGATTGAGGTTGGCAAACTACGTCGTGTCGATTGGTAAGCTGGAGTAGCTTCCAGTGTGTTGTTTTCTCAGCTAGTCTGACGGTAATCGCTTCTAGTCGTCTCCTTCTTCCTCTGTGCAGCGACCATGTACTCTCATGCGCGGTTTGGCGGGACCACCAAGCAAACAGCGTTCCTTCTTTCTGGATCTGCGTGCTGTGAGTTCAAAAGAGTCAAGTTACAGCAAGTCCGCTAGCCAACCGCTTTGTTTCCTCACAGTATTCGTTGTTGCTCTCTACCGATGCCTCCAAGCTGAGCTTTCGACATCGGCGCCTTGGATTCACACCGACTCTTGCTTCTGGATTCTAGTGAGTCATGACCTTCTTTTGTTCAGATCCTGGATAACTGCATCATGTTGCTGAAGCTGAACACTGCCCTGCCTACAGAACATTACCCTCGAGTTTGTTGCAACAGTCTTGGTCATTGGGGTGAGATTCCCTGTCCTGTTCCCAAAAATTCGGAAGGACCAGGGTACAAATTCGTCATCCTCACATAAATTTAGAGGAATGAACAAATCAAAAAGTGATGGATCTGAGTTTGCGGTGTGAACAGTTGTGATCGCCTACCGGTTGCTATTATTTTCAGTTCGCAATTCATCACAGCGCAAAGTCCAAGAACGCAATGAAAATTGCAGCTGCTAAGAATATGATTAAATAACATTCATCTTCCTTGTATGTTTAGAATTTGCAAATGTGTATCGTTCTGAAGAGAAGGGTAATGTAAATTAAACAAAGGAAGAAATAGGGTATGGGTTAAATAAACTATGAAACTGAATAAGATGGGAATCTAAAAGTCTAGAAGAGAAACCGTTATAGGGAATGGGGTCTACGAAGGTGAAGAGCATCACTGGGAGTCCACCAGGTCTCATGTGAGTCTAGCAGAAGGGAGGCAGATGTTGTCGTTACTGTGATTTAGTGTGAGGAGGTGGGTATTTACAGAGTTGATCAGGTTGGGAGAATCAATCAGGTCATTCAAGGGCCATAGAGGGGTAAAGGTTCTTCAGACCCAGCTCGTTTATGCTGCTGTTGCTGATGGCTGGCAGCTGAAGCAGCAGCAGCGGCTCGTCCGATGTCGTTGGTGAAGTTGGAAGCGGCAAGTCCCCAAGCCAGAGCGACACTGGCAAAGGATGGCTCAAGCTGCTGCTTGACATCTGGTTGGACGTGTGATGGAGGAGCTGTTGGGAATTGGATAGTCGAGATAGTGTTTCCAGTACCGGCCGGTGCTGTTGCCATGGGCGCTGTGTTGTATTGATTGTTGACAACAGGCACTGGAGTTGCGCTAGTTGGAGTAGTCAAGATTCTGTGAAGAGACTCCAAAAGAATATAGGCAATGTTCTGCAACAAAGCGGTAACGTTCTGGACAGCTCGGTGGGTGATTGCTGAGAGAAAACCAAAAAGGGAAATTTCATTTCAGCTCGACCCGAGACGCAAACTGAAACTTTAAAAAAGAACATCTACATACGACTTTCCCAAACTCCAGCGAGAATGACACCAGCATGACGAGTGAGCTCAAGTCGAGATTCGATAGCTTGAAGTAGTGTGAGGAGGTTGAGAAGGTGGGTCGGAAGCTGAAGAGGGAACGAAAGTCAGTACACACACCGATAAGAAGGGAGTTAGTCAAAAGGAGGCCCGCTTAAGGAATAGAATAAAACGTACTCCAGTGAACTTTGGAACCTTTCCCCAAGCAGAAACTAAGACTTCAACGACCCTCTCCTTCAGCTCGACCCTGCTAGCGCCGGCGGGAAGTGATGCATCAGCAACTTGACTGTCCAATGAAGCAGGCATCAAGCCAGACAGCCTTAATTGATGTAGAACAGAGGCATGTGCTGGTGAAAGTGGCAAAGTGGCAGCAGAGGAAGCTGGCAAGATTGACAGAAGGGTGGACATCGCTGTCAACAAGAGATGGACTGTAGAGCAAAATAGTAGATAAAGATCAGTAATGACGCAACGAAAACATCTTCCTTCAACGTCTTAATGACTCACCCAAGTACTCTTCCTCTTCCTCGGCTGAGCTTAAAACCGCAGCAACTCCATCAGCGGTTGGAACGTTCGACGACTTGGAAGCGCCGCCGACAGTGACCAACCCCAATTCTTTGTCTGGTGCTGCGTTCTCTCCTCTGCCAATCTTTACATTCTCCTCCTGCAACTCTTGTATCAACCTATTTAGCATCCTCAACTTTTTCTCATTCAACTTCATTGTCTTCTCCCTCTCGACCGCCTTTTCCATTTCGACTTTTTGGAGAGCGAGGTTGAGGTCTTGGCCTTGAAAGAAGGCTGGTGTACCAGAGGCGTAACCCTCACCTGGAGTTGCTGGTAGAGAGAACGTTCGAAGCCGGGTAGGCAAGTATTGGTGGAAGCTGGGAATCATTGTTGACAGTTGAAACTCTCAGCTGAAACCGAGAATGTAGAGGTATCGATAGGACAGGATAGGATAGGACAACAGTATTTTGGATAGGACGGGTTTGGATGGATTGATCTGCTGCAGATGGTTGTGCTGGACGGATGTCTTTGGATGAGAGTTGTTATCTGTTGACAAAATGGAACGTGGGCGAAGACAGGGGCTTATCAGTTAAAATGTGGGAGAATTTCGAGGATTTCGATGTGACTTACGAGATGGATGTTGTTATCAAGAGAAGACCTTCCAACGTGGGAGAAAGTATTTCTGCACCCGATACCTGAACCCAAGAAGAAAAAGTTAGAGGGATTACTCAACTTACTTCTCGAAAGAGGCAATGGGGGAGCGGAGAGGGACAGCCGTCTTCGACTCACCAGCTCTCAATAGCACCTGAACACCTTCCTTTGGTATCTTCTCACAGGACTGCAATCCCAACGGAGACAGCTAGGCTTGGACCAAGTGACCGTTTCAGGCTCAGACTCGAATTCCGTGACGGGAGTGTGCCTTGTCTCGCGCTGTGCAGCCGTGGCGCGACAGCGCTTTCACATGCGAACTCAGATTATTTAGAGTTTTCGCACCAATGGAAAAGGGCGTCATAGCCTCTGAAGCAGCCGTTGCAGATGCCCCCCATACAGATAAGGCGTTGCTTCGAGGAGGAGAGAAGGGCTGCTTGGCGCCAATGGTCGCGATACGCGGCCAGAGTCGCCCAGGGTCGGTTGTGTATATCATCTGCTTGGAGATCATATCTACGACCTGAAGAGGAAAAGGAGAAGATAGGCTTTAGTTCAACGTGGTTCCCAGTCCCAAAAAGGACCAGCCTCGATTAGGAAGTGCGAACGAGCCATCGCTTGGCCTTTAAATTGATATAAGCTTCTTCGTCCTTCCCTGTTTCGAAGATATCTCGTACGAGAATGGAATTATGGCGAATGTTTGAAGCGTGAAAGCACCCAAGTGTCCCTCCCTACCCTGACCTCCCCTATTTCAGTTCGACACGCGAACGAAAAAGAAAGAAACATAGTCCAACGGATTCGTCGATGTCGTAGTTGGATATTCTCTCATCAGGTCTTTATCCTACTCCTCCAAAACGACACTTAATTTTTTTTTTTCAAGAAGACCTTCTCATTATTTTGTACGTGAAATTCAGGTGGACGACGGGAAAAAAACACAGTTCGACATGCTGTTGTTTACTGTCATGGCAACATTGGCTGTCGCAGCTTTCACTCATGGCGAGAAAGCACTGTTGTGTACTCATCCTCTCTAGGAAAATCTTCTATGATGCATACACCTTGGTTCACCTTGGGAATATAGGTGACTTCTTGCTGCGAGATAACGAGAGACCTTGCTCGTACTGCCGATAGTACCTTTTTTTTCGATAGTACTTGCCGAAGCTTTTCCCGCATAAACAAACTGCTGCGGACACTCCAATGCAGAGTGTCTTCAGAGTTCTAATTTCTTGTGTTATTGTTTCCAGGCTTTTGACAGATATACGGCTGGGGTTTTCGAAGGTCAGCAGACGTCGGCGGATGAGATTCAATCAAAAAATTCGCGCGATGATCACCGTCTAGTCGCCGTGTCTCTCTCATACGCTTCCTAAATGAGAGCGACCTCCTTAACCAAGAACCTTGGCATAAGAAAGCGCTTCCTGACCGGTTCCAGAGTTCGATAGATGCCCAGGACATTGCGAGCAACATGACATTGCGCCAGCGAAACTTTCGTCGGAAGAGCGCGCGAGAGGCAAGGTGGGAACACTTCCGGCTGATTCCCCGCACGTATCCCAAAAAAGATACACCAAGCGAAACCTCTCTTCGCATGCGATAAGCCCTCGCGTAGCCACAACAACTAACGCGAGGGATGAGGGGTCTGATAGGTGATATAACTCCTTCGCTCTCTGGCCGCTAACCTGCACCACTGTCCCAGTAATTTTCCACACCGTCGCAATGGTTTCTCTTCGAACTCTCATTTGGGGGAAAGCTCCTGACTCACCAGCCGAAAATAAGCTGCTACGAAAGATTGACTTTTTCGTTTTGTCCTATGTTTGTCGTGAGTAGCTGTTTGGCTCCGCTGTTCTTCCTGCTTGCATTCTTTCTCAAGGTAACTTACCATCACTCGTTTCTCGATTCTACAGTGTCTTATTGGTAAATATCTGTTAGATTTACTGTCTATCGTGGTCTGCGTTCTCAAAGTTCACCTTTTGTTTCTCAATTTTTTTTTCAGTATCAACTATTTGGATAGAGTGAGTGGACTTTCATTAGACTCACCTCGATTCCTTGCTTGCCCCTTTTCCAACTCTGATTTTCGTATCTTCTTTACTGAAGGCCAATTTGGCAAATGCTTATGTCAGGTGCGTCGCGACGACTTAACTACTGCTCTTCAGTTCTTAACAGCTGGTCTGACGCTTCCCTTTTATTAATAGTGGTATGAAAGAGGATGTCGGTGAGTTTTCAGCGTCTTTATGGAGCATCTCTCTCGTGGACTAATCTTGACTGAGTTATTTTTATTCTAGGCCTCGTTGGAAACACCTACACCTATGCTGGAAGTTGCTTCACCGCCGGATACGTTATTGGAAATGCTATGTGGGGTTTCGTTGTTTCCAGTGGCAGAATTCCACCTAGAATCATGTTTCCTGGATGCATGGTGAGTGGCCCCCGCCCCGCTACCAAAGTGTTTTTGTCTCTCATCTCGAAGCTGAAGTATACTTCTTCTACAGTTGCTGTGGGGTGTTCTTACTCTTGCTACTGGGTTCATCCACAACTATCAGTCTCTCTACGCTATCAGATTGTTTTCAGGTATCTTTGAGGTGCGTTGCGACGCGCCACGGCGACAACACGAGTTGTTGATCTTGCTAAATTCTTCTGTTCGACTCATCAATGACAGGCAAGCACTTTCAGTGGAACGCACTACATACTCGGTTCTGTGTGTCTTCCTTTCTTAGCTTTGCGACAATCGTCTCTACTTTATTGACGCTGTGCATCCTGTTGGACGACCTATTTTTCTCATTGTTCTTGCCTTTTCTCGCTGTATTGAACCTTTTGACTTCCAGTGGTATAAAGAGGCGGAGCTCGGAAAGAGAACTGCCATCGTAAGTCTATCTTGGCTCAAATTTCGCCATTGATTACTCACACGTCGTTGTCACCTAGTTTACTGCCTCTGCTCAACTTGGATCGCTCTTCTCTGGTGTTCTCTGTGGTGCTATTATCGACACACTTGATGGCAAGACCGGATTGAAGGGTTGGCAATGGCTCTTTGTACGTTTCTTATCTTGTCAAGGTGTTGGGTTTTGAATCTGAAGCCTTAGTTCAACCCAGGTCATCGATTTTATTATCACATTCCCAGTTTGCGTCTACGGTACATCCCCTAACAGCTCTTCCGTGTTCATACAAATGCAACCGCTGATTTGCCCTTCATTCCCTACTAGGTTTCCTGTGTTTCCCTGACACCCCTCAGACAACCAAGGCTTGGTGGATGACGGAAGAAGAACAAGCACTCTGCGTTGAGCGACTCCATACTTACAAGGAACCTCATAAGATGACTTGGTCTTCCCTTAAAATCACCTTCAAAAAGGCCATCAAAGGTTACAGATACGTCATGTTTTGTCTCTTATTCACCATCTCCGCTACTTGCTTCGAGAGCTTTGGTGTCTACACTCAGTGGGCTTTTTACATGAAGTACTATAAAGGACCTGGTTACCGTTCGTGGACGCTCCCACAGATCAACTACTACCCGAGTGAGTCTCAGAAGGCTTCGGTAGCTGACTAGCCAAAATGCTGAATCTATCTCTTTTTCTCCAGCTATCCTTACCGCTGTTGCCATCGTAATGACCTTCGTGATGACGTTGATCTCAGACAGTCTCCGAAGCAGGTCTTGGAATCGTTTATTCTTGAACTACGTGATGTACATTTGCGTCTTGGTCCCAGCTGGCATGGCTTTGGGAATGTACCACCTTTCGTACGGAGCCATGTTCTTTGGATACTCCCTGTCGGCTGTTGGATACACTGGACAGGCCAGTAACTTTGCTTGGGCTAATGGCGAGTCTCCGTTGCGTGCGTGCTTGTCGTTCCTCGCTGACCTGTGCTGTCTTTTTGTATTCCGCAGAACTCATTAGAGACGACGAGACATTGAGAGCCTTGACTCTTTTCTCAATGAACATGTTCTCAAATATCTGGGCCCTCTGGGTATGTCTCCATAGCCGTGTTTATTGCTACGGTCATGCGCTAATGAAAACATCACTGTCTCGATCTTTCGCTGGACAGTACGGAATCGTAGCTTTCCCAGTTTCCACCGCACCACAATACAAGCACGGTCAAATTGCTACCATGGTTACCGGCTTCGTGTCCTGTGGAATTGCTACTACTATCTGGTGGCTGAACAAGCGTTACCCACAACCTGCATTTGAAGATATCCAGATGGAGAACAGCATTGGTGACGCCAAGGAAGATCTCGACAAGGAGAACGCTTTGGTCTCCTCGACTCCTGTAGCTCTTGGTTTGTAGATAGAACGGGTTTTCTCTCCGTAATAGGGACGGCGGTAGATCAGGATATTATGAGGCTGACGAGGAGGGGGTTTCAACTGGCTAGGATTGTAGAAGGACACAATTCATAGAATTTAGAATTTTGTAAATCCAGGTTTATCGGATGATTAATTGAGATTGTCCCACTGTTCTGCGTCTTGGACTGGCAAGCGCTGCAGAAGCAATGACAAGTGCTGATCTTGGTCACCTCCTTTTCTATTGATTTCAAAGACTTCGTCACGTCTTCAAAGTATCGCACTTTCCGCTTTACCTTTCAATCTTTGTTACTTTAGCGATCTCAGCTCGAGACTCAAAGCACGTATGTTCTAAATTCTCGTGAGGTCCCCGTCAGTGTTTTAGAAGGAGTTCCATCTGAAACATCCTGATCTCCATCTTGCATTTCTTCTCGTATTCTGGCTTGTTCAAATACGCTACAGCTTCGTTTTTATCATAGAAAGAGCAAGACCGTAAGCAATTATTTAAACAGATGGTGGGTTGCAGAGGTCATCACTAATTGCGACAAGTTCCGTGCGGTGTGCATACGAAATACTCGAGGGGGATACGTCAAGAAACTCAACATAAATAGCAAAAGAAAGTAAATGTACTCAGTGAGAGAGAGAGTCCAGCGATATTGATTTGAAGAGAGTGTCAAAGAAAACAACAAACTATGTTCCCGCTCATCGCACGTATAATCACACAAGGGCCTGCACCAATCCAACGATGACAATCGCTGCCAAAAGTGGCAAGGAGGCAAATGCAGTAGCGCGGTTAGCTAGAAGGGTTTCGAAGATCCAGTTAGATGATGGCCACAACAAGAAGAGTAAAGGAATGAAGATCTCGCTATTCACCTCCTGATCCATACGAAGAACCGTTGAGACCGGATGATGAGTTCATTGCTGCCAAAACCACTGAAGGAACGTTGATATTTCCCATATCGAAGCCACTGTTCAATGATCCCGGATTTGCTACACGTCGGGGAGGAGGAAGATGGATCAGCAAGTGATGGCGTATGCACACGGGACGAACGTTCCCACCTGCGAAGAAAGCTCTTGTTGTCATCACGTTTTCAACAACTGACATCATCGCCCATTCAGGCATATTTGCCATGGAAAGCGAGTTTCCCCAACCCCATGCCGCAGTATCTATGAGTGTCAACACGATGTTTGGCGTTAACATCTCGATGGTAGCTCATTTATCAAAGTTGTTTTCTACTCACCATTGGCACAGAAAGACTTGGTTGAGTTGACCATGGCAGCAACAGTTGCGTTTGACATCATTTTCTCCAGTGCCCCAGCAAACGTTTGGATGAAGGTGCCATTGGCCGTCTGGTTCAAGCCTGAAGTCAAGTCTGCGTTGGGATTGATGGTTGAGAACATACCCTTTTGGCAGTGAGACTGATAGAATGAGTAAATACAAGTTGAGAGATTGTGCCCGAGTCGAGAGTCGATGAGGAGAAGAGGGGAAAGCTCACTGGAACTTGACAATAGACAAACTGGGTAGATGTGTCCGTCACGACGGTGGAGAAGGTGGCAGACACGTTTTGCTACACATAAGCTCAAACAAGTTAGAAAGCGATCAAGCGATCAATTGGAGGACAAGCCGTTTCAGCGAACTCACAAGACCTGAGTTGAATGGTGCGTCCAAAGTTGCGTTGCAAATCGCAAGCTCAGAGGACTTGGTGGCCGTGTGAGGGCCAGCCCCCCAGACATACTCTATCGTGTCACCCACAGAGGCATTGACAGCAAATGGTACACTACAAAGGTCAAAGTCGCGTCAATTAGCAAAAGCAGTCGGAGAAGGAAAAGCGCAGACGACACTGACAACTTGAGGAGACCTTTGGTCGGAGCAACAATGACAGTGTGAGTTGCTGTTGCACCACCAGCAGTAGGAGTTCCCATTCCAGAAGTGGTAGAGTTACCAAGGGCAGCAGTAACATTCGGTCCAGCATTCAACGCTAAGTTCTTAAAGCTGTCGAAAGTATTGCCTGTGGGAGGTGGGTTGATAGCGAATACCATCCCCGCGTTGCAGTGGGAGGTTGGAGTTTTTTGTCGACAATAAAACCATGACGGTTTGGAATCTGTGACTGCGAATGTTGCAGTGGGGAGGTCCGTTGCGTTAGCAGACACCGGCATGAATCCAGAATCGCTGTTTATAACAAAAGAAGTAAGTTGCTGTTGTTCACGAGAAGAGGACAAGAAGCATACTATATTGCGCTCATTCCAGTGCTGTCTTTAGCTAAAGTGCACGGTTCAGAGAAGCTTGACAAGGAAGCGGTATGATCTGCCACAACACAACGGCCAAGTCAGACACCCCTACACCTGTCTACTGATGAGTGTACCACCCAACTCACTCTTAGCATGGAAGACAAAAATCACTATGTCACCGGGATTGGCACCGGAAATAAAGGGAGGGTTGTAGCTGAGTGCTGATTCGTTGGTTGCATTCAAGCCAACGTGCACCATGTGTGTCTGGCTGGCGTTGTTCGAAGGAGCAGCGCCTCCAATAGAAGATTTAAGAGTCGCTTCACATGATGCTGAAACGCAAGATAGAGGTAAGACCTGTCTCCACACATCAGAGAGACTGATCAGTCGTACTCACAGACACACTGCTCGAAAGCTGAGAATGCAGATGAATCACCACCGTAATAACTGCCAGACCCGTACGTTCGAGCTCTCATTTTCGCATTCATTGCAACCTTGTGAGGTTTGCTGACGAGTGCGGTTGAAGTGGTCGAGAAGGCCGCCAGTATGGTGAAAGAAGCGCGGAGTGAGCTGAGAAGACCGCGCATTGTTGCTCTGTGGGACGATGAAGGCAAAGACCAGCTTAAGGGAGGGTAGTGATAGAGGGTACGCGTTCCTGCGCTGCACTGAATGAGGAAATGGTGAGTCGGTTGAGATGAACCATCACAGAGCTGAACATTGTTCGTCCTCACCAAAAATGGCCGACTAGCGGACTGGAGGAAATCAAAGAATGGGACGAGCAAGGAATGGTACCGGACTGGAAATAAGAAGACGAAAGACGTCCCGTCAGTGTGATTTGAGGTTGTGCGATCATGAGAGCCGCAGACTTGTTCTTACCCAGGTGGAGGGATGGAGCGTTGGTGAAAGGGGAGAGAGGAAGAAGCTAAACAAGAAGCAACAGATTGGACTCTATTTATTGGTGAATCGCCTGCGAGAGATCTGGGCAGGCAGCAGAGACAACCCAAGGCGAAGGGACCACACGGAGAAGGCGTGTCTGTTTGAGAACTGCGAAACGTTTCAGAGGGAAAATTCCACCTGCTCCCGATAAGCGATACCTAAACATCCGAGCTCTCCATATGTAGAGGGGTCAACAGATGCTTGAAGCTGCTCCTGAAGAATTCAGCTTGCTGCTGAGTCAAGTCTCCACTCAACACCACGCGACGACGCCGGCTAAAAAATAAATTATTTGTATTGGGACTCTACTACAATATTCGACCACCCCACCTTTCACCATGTCCAATGATCCTGTCTGTGTGTTCTGTGCCTCTTCGACGGGCTCAAATCCAGTCTATGCTGAAGCAGCAACCTGTGAGTTCGGCGAGTTTCCATCTCAGCGACGAAGGGCAGGACACTAAGCTACGGGCAATTTTCCAGCTCTTGGGAAAGCTCTAGCATCCTCGTCCACCACACTGATCTATGGAGGAGGAGCCAAAGGCATTATGGGCATCGTATCGAAGGTGACCCACGAAAATGGTGGCTCAGTTCATGGCGTGTTACCCAGAGCTTTCCTGGGAAAAGGTGAGAGAGGCGAAGGAGATGGCACTACGACCGAGGGAATGGGAAAGACAACCGTAGTCGGTTCCATGCACGAGGTTCGTTGCCTCAAGTTGGTTTGGGCCGTGTTCAAGCCTTGACTGACGGGACGTTCTGCTTTTGATGACTCGAATGTGTGGCTTCAGAGGAAGAAAAAGATGGCTGAACTAGCTACTGGTGGATTTGTAACACTACCAGGAGGGCTTGGCACCTTTGAAGGTGAGTCTTAAAGAGATATCATCTACACGATGTGTATGCAGCCGAACGTTTTGTTGACGACTTTGATTGCTTGCAGAGCTCCTCGAGATGTCAACTTGGAATCAACTAGGAATCCACCGTAGGAAGTGTATTGTCCTCAACGGTAAGTTCCTACGCCTCTGTCAGCCTCTGAGCTCAAATCACTGAAGCGCATCTGGTTCTCTTTCAGTCAATGGATTCTACGACTCTCTCAAAACCCTCCTCGCAACAGGCGTCTCAGAAGGTTTCATAAATAAGAAGAACTTGACTTTCGTTAGGTTCTTAGATGAACCAGCCGCAGGCACTGCTAACGCCGTTGATTTCGACTGGGGCAAAGAGACTATCAAAGCCCTGGCGGAATGGACGTGGGACGAGACTGCAGGTGAGTCGCTACAGAAGTGAGAAACAAATCCCTCTTTGACCTTGGTTGTCTCTGTAGGATACACTGGTCTGGACTGGAGTTCGTCGTAGTTGGCGCAACAACTCTCAGGCGTCGCAGCTCACAGTCGCAACAACTTTCGCTTATTTGTCGTATTGAACACGCTGTCAAAGCAATTCCTTTCTATCTAGCACTTGTAGCATAACCCTATAAATTCCAGTTCATAAAGACATATCTTCCTTCAGCTTCAGCAGCAAGTCTGTGGCGGCCTTACGAGACAATTTTGAGGCGCTGACTCTGTCACGCCCTAACCGCAACACACCACTCTTCCCTTTCTTTGTAGATTAACCTCTTCTCCCTGAAACCCAACACTTCCTACTCAGCAACAGACACTAAGGGCAGCAATTTTATGAGCACTACCACCGAAACAACCAAAACAGTGGAAAGTGAGTTTCCTTCCTCCTTCGCGTTGAGGTCGCTTGGTCAGAAGTATACAGGGAACAGCACGAGGAGATAGGACCATCTGGGATATAGTAGGGTGTACGTGCTACTCTGCTGGAGTTAGGGGCACGTTACTGTTTTTATCGGGTCTGGTTGGATTGGGGGAAACAGCAAGGCGATTTCGTCAATGCTCGTGAGACCAAGACGGTTTTTCTCTGTCCTTTCCTTCTTCTCAGCTACCGACTACGAGATCCCAGCCATTTTCAGTTCTCCTTTAACTTCCTTGTGATCCAAGCCTCCTCGTGTCTGCCCTGTTTTGAAAACTTTGGGCTCCAATTGAGGTTTTCTCTCGTGCGGCGCTCGATACTGACCAACGATTCTCGGTTCCTTTCCTTTTTAGAGCCTACTTCCCAAACTACTACGGCCCCTAAGCCTGCCAAACCGGCTTCGGGGACTCCACTCAACTTGAACGCGAGAGGTACGTATCTCAAGCTCTCCTTGTTTTTTTTTTTTTTTCAACCTGGAGAAAGATTC